>JBBGZY010003443.1:0-135524 GCA_037952925.1 Lithobates clamitans | reverse complement strand
CCCACAGGCCTTGTGTTTGACACGTGATCTAGTCCTTTCCTCCTCAGCCTGACTCCCTGGCCCCGCCCCTTTCATTTATTGGCTTTCAGTTCTTTCAATAATGGAGGGTCAGCATCACATGTGGGAGGTCTGCATGCAAATACAACCTGAATAGGAATGCCACTCCTCCAGACTGACACCCACCCATCAAAGCATTTTGATGTTTGCATAACTCCTCCCACTGCTTGCATCAGAGCTGAGGGCTCTTGAAAGGAATACTGAGGCCGGGGGGGCTGGGATGTTTTCAGGAAGCCGTGTACAGCACCCCGCCGGCCCCTCCCACCAGCCCTGATCAGCTGACTTTTATTTTACATTTTTTCTGAAGGAGTCTGGAGCTCCTCTTCTTTCAGGCTCCGTTCACATCTCCGCGTTCCAAATCGCAGATGGAATCTCTGCGATTCTGCCCGCGACTCGCAACAGCGGCAAATCGCGGGAACGGCCATGCGTTCCCCCCGTCAATTTCAATAGCACCCCAAACGAGGCGTGATTTTCCTAGTGGTCCGTCGGGCAACAATCTCGGTAAAATTGCGCAAACAGAATTGCGGGACGCCTGTACATAAGCTTCTTTTGGGCGACGGGCGTAGAGCTTCTTTTTGGAGTGACGGACGTCCCGCGATTCTATATGTGCGATTTTGGCCACCCCCCCCTCATACACCAAGATGTGAAAAGCCTAAAGTGTATTTTGTTCCAAAAAAAAAATAGCATTTGAAAAATGGCTGCGCAAAAACTGTGTGACATGAAAAAAAAAAAAAAAAAAAAAAAAATTTGCAACACCCACCATTTTATTCTTAAAAAAAGAAATAAAAATATAATAATAATAATAATAAAAATTTATATATATATATATATATATATATATATATATATATATATATATATATATATAAATATATATATATATAAAATATAATACTAGTAATACAGAAAAAAAAAAAATAATACAGAAAAAAAAATATTATCTATATATAGATAGAATAGATATAAATAAACAATTAATAATATATATATATATATATATATATATATATATATATATATATATATATATATATATATATATATATATATATATATATATATAAAATAATAATAATAATAATAAATATATATATAAAATATAATACTAATAATAATAATACACAAAAAAAATAATAATACAGAAAAAAAAATATTATATATCTATAGATATATCTATCTATATATAGATAGAATAGATATAAATAAACAATTAATAATATAATATATATATATATATATATATATATATATATATAATTTTTTTTTTTTCTGTATTATTAGTATTATATTTTATATATATTTATTATTATTATTATTGTTTATATATATAAACAATAATAATAAAAAATATATATAAAATAAAAATAAAATGTATGGGGGTTCTGGGTAATTTTCTAGCAAAAAAAAAAGAATTTTACATGTAGGTGAGAAAAGCCAGAATTGTCCCGGTAGGGAAGTGGTTACAATGTCATTATTATGTTCAGAAAAGGAGGAAGAAGAAACCAAAGAAGCTTAAAAATTATCAGTTTTGAACTTCGGCTTTAAAAAAAAATAAAATTGGCCGACTTTCCACTTATAAAGACGCCCCTTTAAAATGGAAGTTTACCTGATTTTCCTTTTAGTTTTGTGTGGGGTGATTGGATCCGCTGCTGGGCCCTGTGTGCAGTTCATGCCTGGACTGGTGGAGGGCGCTGTAAGCGGAATTTTATGGTTCCTTTCCCTGCTGTCCATCTTCCGCGTGTCCCGATGATGGATTTTTTCCCATCAGGTCATCGTAGATGTGACAGTTCTGGGAGATATCGTCCTGGACGAGCGCCAGTGACCGGCTTGTTCATGGATATGGCAGGATGGTCACTGCTACCCTGAGAATCTTCCTGCGTGTCCTATCCTGTCCTGGGCAGTTCCATCTTGTCAGATCCGATTTGGTGATAATATCTCGCTGGAGGCACAACAACTTCAGCTCTGTGTTTTCCACATTTTTTTTTTTAGTGTTGCAGCCTCAGGCCTCAACCTTGTCACCAGTTTCTTACAAAAGGCTGACATATGGGATACAATGGCTCATTGCCTCCTACGAGATCCTTTGTGATCTGTTATCCGCCATCCCCACACCACAATCTGCTCCCTATTTACTAACCATTGTTATCTGCCACAACCACCTTTTATGTTCAGAAAGGAGAACCACCAATGGCTGGAAATACCTGTTATGGCTGATAAGGCATTCGTTTAACCCTTGCTGCATTAACTACTCTACACTTAAAAGAAAAGAGGTGTGCGACCATCTAAGTGTAGAGTATTTATTTCACAAAGGGTTAAACTATTGCCTTACGGCACGATTTCCCATAATTGTAATAAAATAAGAGAACAGAGGGCGCGCCCATCTAAGTGTAGAGTATTCAATGCACCAAGGGTTAAAAGGACGCCTTACAGTCCTCCTTGCCATAGCTGTAATAGAAGAAGAGAACAGAGGGCGCGCCCATCTAAGTGTAGAGTATTTAATGCATAAAGGGTTAAACGATTACCTTATGGCATGATTTGCCGTAACTGTAATAAAATAAGAGAACAGAGGGCGCGACCATCTAAGTGTAGAGTATTTAATGCACCAAGGGTTAAAAAGGACGCCTTCACTTGCCATAGCTGTAATAGAAGAAGAGAACAGCGGGCCCAACCATCTAAGTGTAGAGTATTTTTTGGACAAAGGGTTAAACAAATGACTGCTGACCTTATTTGCCATAAACAAAAAAATTACTCTAGACTTAGATGGTCGCGCCCTCTCTTCTCTTCTTTTATTACAGTTATGGCAAATAAAGGCCATAAGGCAGGGGTCTTCAAACATTAAAAGCAAAGGGCCAGTTCACTTTCCTTCAGACTTTAGGGGGGCCGGACTGTAGCCAGTGGGAGTAGAAAATGAACCGGCATTGGTGGGTGTAAACAATGCCATAGGTTTGGTGGTCAATGGGAGTAAAAAAATAATAAATACACCATTGATGTCCGTGGGAAAAAAAGAAAAAAGAAAAGAAAAGAGAAAAAGAGGGCAAAAAAAAAAAAAAAAAAAGAGAAAATAGAAGAGGGGAAAAAAAAAGAGAAGAAATGGTAGAGGGGAGAGAGAGAGAGAGAGAGAGAGAGAGAGAGAGAGAGAGAGAGAGAGAGAGAGAGAGAGAGAGAGAGAGAAGGGGGGGAGGGGGGAGAGAGAGAGAGAGAGAGAGAGAGAGAGAGAGAGAGAGAGAGAGAGAGAGGAGAGAGAGAGAGAGAGAGAGGGGGAATGAGAGGAGGGGGGAGAATGAGAGGGGGAGGGGAGAAAGAGGGGGAAAGAGAGGGGGGAGAGAGGGAAGGGGGAGAGAGGAAGGGGGAGAGAGAGAGAGAGAGAGAGAGAGAGAGAGAGAGAGAGAGAGAGAGAGAGAGAGAGGATTGGGGGAGAGAGAGAGGGGGGGAGAGGGGGGAAGAGAGAGAGGGGGGGAAGAGAGAGAAAGGGGGGGAGAGAGAGAGAGAGGGGGGGAGAGAGGGGGGGAGAGAGAGAGAGAGAGAGGGGGGGAGAGAGGCTGGGGGGGGAGGAGGGAGAGAATGAGAGGAGGGGGGGAGAATGAGAGGGGAGGGGAGAGAGAGGGGGAGAGAGAGGGGGGAGAGAGGGGAGGAGAGAGAGAGGGGGGAGAGAGAGAGGGAGGAGAGAGAGAGAGAGAGGGGGGGGAGAGAGGGGGGAGAGAGAGAGGGGGAGAGAGAGAGAGAGAGAGAGAGAGAGAGGGGGGGGGAGAGGGAGAGAGAGGGGGGGAGAGAGAGGGGGGGAGAGAGGGAGAGAGGGGGGAGAGAGAGAGAGAGCGAGAGAGAGAGAGAGAGAGAGAGAGGAGAGAGAGAGAGGGGGAGAGAGAGGGGGGAGAGAGGGAGAGAGGGGGAGAGAGAGAGAGAGAGAGAGAGAGAGAGAGAGGGGGGGAGAGAGAGGGGGGGGAGAGAGAGAGGGTGGAGAGAGAGAGGGGGGGGAGAGAGAGAGGGGGGGAGAGAGAGGGAGAGAGGGAGAGAGGGGAGAGAGAGAGAGAGAGAGAGGGAGAGAGAGAGAGAGAGAGAGAGAGAGAGAGAGAGGAAGAGGGGGGAGAAGAGGAGGAGAAGGAGAGAGAGAGAGTGTAAAGTAGAAGGTGGGAGAATCATGATGGAGCACCTCACTATCACGGTTTCTACTAACAGAGATATTGTGACAACTCAGAGTGGAGCTCGGATGAGGCTCGGATGAGGCTCAGCTCTGCACTCTTCCTGCACATCAGGAAGTCGGTTTGTGGTCGGGTTCATAAAGGGCTATTTTTGCACCTCTGCAGACGATCGCAGTGTGACAGACTGGACATTTCCGGACATTTCTCAGATTTCATGTTTAACATTTAACCTGTAGAATTTTACTCCCGCCAGGAATGCTGTGCGCACCTCACCCAGTATACATATATATACCAGTCAGTGCCAGGCTGGGCAGGCTACAGAACAATATACTGTATGTTCCGGAATCTGGAATGTAAGTGAGAAAACAAGGAAGTTTCTAATCTGGCGACTTGCCTGATATATTCCAAACACTTCGTCATAAAGTAAACTTGCTATGTAAATGACAAAAAAGATCTAATCGAAGGAGCAGATGCTGAATAGCAGTTTTCTATCTCACACCTCCACATACAGAATTCTATAAGCACAGGAAGTCAGAAAAACACTTATGAAGCACAATTCTATTTTGTGCATTTAGGATTGCATCCAGCTCCTGAGGGAATCCATTCCACATTTTTACAGCTCTTACTGTGAAGAAGCCTTTCTGTATGCACTCTTTTATACATGGTGATCAGATCTCCTCACCTCTTCTCAAGAAAGACTATACTCAGCCAATCTTTTCTCATAGCTAAGCTCCTCCATGCTTCTGATCTATTTTTTTTGTGCCTCTCTGCACTCTCTCTCTCGTTTTACAACATACTTTTTTGGGAACCGGATGATTAGGAACATAAAATAAAAAGTATAGCCAAAGTTTTTTTTGGATCATGCTTCTATTGAGGAACACAAGCACAGTTACTTTTGCTCTCCTGTGAACTAGAGTCAGCTGACAGCGGGCTACTGTCCGCTATCAGCTGACAAGGCAGAGTCGTTCCAGGCTCTGGAAGAATCCCGACAATGTTGTTGGGATCCATCCCGCCGCCTGACTGATAACTGGCTTCACCTCTCAGGATGTGGCTGAACGCCGAGTCAGCTGTGCCCCCCACCCCCCTTTCAGCCTGGCACTCCAGTGAGCGCTGGAAGGATCCGGACAATATTGTTGGGATCCATCCTGCTGCCTGATTGACAAACTGGCTCCACCTTTTAGGGTGTAAGCGAGCACCGGATCCAGTTGTGGACCCCCCCCATTCAGCCTGGCACTCCAGTGAGCGCTGGCGGAGCAGGCTCTGGAAGGATCCCGACAATATAGTTGGGATCCATCGTGCTGCTTGATTGTCAACTGGCTCCACCTCTCAGCATGTGGCTGGGCGACGGAGCCAGCTGTGTCCACCCCCTTCTTCAGCCTGGCATTCCAGTGAGCACTGGGCTGGAGGAGTAGGCTCCATGAGGATCCTGACAATATTGTTGGGATCCATCCTGCTGCCTGATTGACAACTGCTCCACCTTTTAGGGTGTAAGCGAGCATCGGATCCAGTTGTGGACCCCCCGCATTCAGCCTGGCATTCCAGTGAGTGCCGGCGGAGCAGGCTCTGGAAGGATCCGGACAATATTGTTGGGATCCATCCTGCTGCCTGATTGACAACTGACTCCAACTTTTAGGATTTAAGCGAGCACCGGATCCAGTTTAGACCCCCCGCATTCAGCCTGGCACTCCAGTGAGCGCTGGCGGAGCAGGCTCTGGAAGGATCCCGACAATATAGTTGGGATCCATCCCGCCACCTGATTGACAACTGGCTTCACCTGTCAGCATGTGGCTGAGCACCAGAGCCCACCGCACCCGTACCCTCTTCAGCCTGGCACTCCAGTGAGTGCTGGAGGAGCAGAGTGGAGAGTGGTGACTGACAGTCACCGTTCTCCACCCCAAGCCGACTGAGAAATGAGTGATCAGCGGTCATGTGATCACCCTGGTTCTCGGTCCTACAGCAGATGTGGGACAGCTTCTTCCAGAATGAGATAAAACAGTTGACAAAATCTATTTCAATATGTGCAAAATGACAGGTCCACTTTATGTTCATGATATATTTCTCCTGTGTACAGTAATTGGTTCCAGTTCAGGAAGGAGAAAAAGAAGAGACCTACCCAGACCCAGTACACAAAGGACAAGCTCAGCGCCATCTTTTCCTGATATTTCTTTAATGAACGGAGTAAGAAAATAGAAATCTGAATAAATAGAAGAGAATTCAACATATAAATTATAAATAAGATTTAGTAATAAGAGGAAGCCGGTCATCGGGGATGTGACTGGTTTTCACTGTTCTCACCCTCCAGCTCCGCCATTCGTAAATCCACTTCCCTGTATAGAAACATAAACAGATTTTAGTGACCGCAATACACCGCCACTTTCACACCTCACTGCTCTGTCTATTCCAATTTTAATAAAGTTTTATTGAAAGCTTTTAAAATGACAAAAAAAGCGGTGCATCAAAAGAGGACCGAGCTATCTGGTCCTGCACCCTCACCCAGCCGCAAGATCTTCTGCGAGGAGGGGTGGATCCATGCCAAGTTGTGTCCCTATGTAGATCACGGATTTGTGAGGGTCTCATGGTATGTATCATGTATGTTATGTTCGATTCATGAAGCTCATACATGTTCAAACGTTTGCATTGACTCCTTGGGGATTGCAGCATTTTCTTGTCCACTAGGAACCATGTCATCTTTTGTTAAACTTGGGTTTTCTCAGAACCTGATTCACCTGCTGGTGGCACTGTGGTTCCCAGAGCAGAAGGAAGGTTGTGGCTCCAGTGTCCACCAGCAGGCAGGGTACACGGTATAGGTACAAGGCAAAAAAAATCAGGAGCAGGGTCAGGATAAATGGCAAGCAGAGCAAAACACTGAAGCAGGAGGTACTGATAGAGGAGAGAATAAATACCCTCCCAGCAGCCAGCATCAGGTGAAGACTGATTACTGGGATCTGCTGGCTGCTGGGAGGGTATTAGTCCCTCCTATGTCATTACCTCCGGCTTCAGTGTTTTTCCTGGCTCGCCATTTATCCAGACCCTGCTCCTGATCTTGCTTTTTGCCTTGTACCTATACCCTGCTGAATTGTACCTGCTCCCCCTTGCTCCTGATCCCAGTTTTTGTTTTCCCTCCATTCCCATCTGCTCCCTGCACCTCCAGCTTTCTCCTGCTTTTCTGTGCTCCCCATTTTTGCATATATTGTATATAGTTTATTTGCTAGTTAGGCATTGCGTCATTTGGTTTGGGTTTATTAAAATCTTCGCGATTGCTGTGTTTTTGATTTGCTGTTTGGGTGGATTTTCGTTTCACTGTAAAGAAATTTTACTTTAACCACTTTAGTACTGCATTATAGCCAAAAGACGGCTACAGTACGGCACTATTGTTTCTCGGAGGGCATCCATAGATGTCTTCCTAGAATCCCGCCCCTTTTATGCCCCCCATTCACCACGCATCAGACGCGCTCTGTGACTTTCGGACACTGCTAATCACAGATCGGGGTAAAGGCCCAATCACAGCAGCCCTTTACCATGTGATCAGCTGTGTCCAATCACATCCACATCCAATGTGTAAGAGTGCTGGAGACCGGCATTGTGTTATCCACTATATATCATTTTTGCTTTGGATAGGGAAAGGAAGGCGTTAGAACCTCTGGCATGTTTTTATTGCCATTTGTGTTCCGTTTTTAGAGATTTTTACTTTTCCCTTGACAGAACAAAAGAGAAAATTCACCAATTCTTGTTTATTTGATGGGTGCCAGATAAACGAGGAAAGTGAAAAATCCCTCCCAGTCTCTGTTAGCTCTGACATACTTATCACACAGAAGCTTCATTCACAAGTAAAACTTCAGCCGGCAGGAGGGGCAGCATGCAACTTTTTAATACTGTTATTCTCAGATACAATTAGAGTATTGAAAAAAAAAAAATACAAATTACATTTTTGTGCATTTGACAGTCTGTAATAGAAATATAGAGAACTTTATGAGAAGTGTACCAAATAAAGGGCAAGACAGAGATATTTTATTTTTTTTAAATATATTGGATTAATAAACATCTATCGATAAAATAATTAATGGTATCGTTACCTGAGTCTAAATCGCAGAGACTGTCTCTGTTCCCGCAAAACTTGAAGCAAAGGATCATCCCCAAACTCTGTCCCATCTGAATCTGAAATAAATTATGAGGATTGGTAATGATGTTTCCTATTGGTGTACTGAAAATCTGTAAAGCACTAATGCCTTGTGCTTCAATAATGTTACTATAGTAACTAAACCCATAGTACAGTATCACTATAGTATCACTAAACCCACATCATAAAAAGTGATCTATAAATGGTGTATTACATGCTGCTCATACTCACTTAGGTTTTCTCGGGACCTGAATCACCTGCTGGTGGCACTGCGGTTCCCATAGCGGAAGGCTGTGGTTCCGGTCTTCACCAGCAGGCAGGCAGCAGGGTATAGGTGCAAGCCAAAAGCGAGATTAGGAGCAGCGTCAGGATAAATGGCAAGCAGTATCTGGTGAGCAGGGCAAAACACTGAAGTGGGAGATTCTGATAGAGAAGGGACTAAATTCCCACCCAGCAGCCAGCATCAGGTGAAGACTGATTACTGGGGTCTGCTGGCTGCTGGGAGGGTATTTAATCCCTCCTCTATCAGAACCTCCCACTTCAGTGTCTTCCCCTGCTTGCCACTCAGTCACTATGAGATTCGTTTTCTGTATTCTGCAAAGACCTGATTGATCCTGCTGCTCTCCATCTCCCCCTTCTGTCCATGTCCCCCAATGCAGTTGGGGATATTGCAGAGCAGTGTTGGCAGCTCTTCACATTCTCAGTTTGCAGTGAGTTTCTATGCTGAGAATTTTCCCCCTATCACATCTGAGCAGCCCATGTGACTATAGAGTCGCACATGTGGGCGTATACACGACAGCCCACTCCCTCCCTCCTCCTCCATGCCCGCTGACAAGCTAAACACAATGGGGATGGGATATTACATGTAGATTAAAGGAGGCTTCACCTCCCTCTTATTCTAAGACATAGGCTGGAGGGGCGTGACACAGCCTGTGATTGGCAGAAATCCGCCCACATCAGCTTATGTTATTGCCTAAAAATAATAAAGATTTGATTTCAAATATATATTTGTATGACAATTTAAAACAGTTTGATATTAATTATTTATTTTTACTCTGTATTCCAAAGGCTGTTTTTTTATTTGGAACATGTGACCAGCAGCAGAGGACTAGAAGCTCCTCCTGCTTCTGTTTCCCTGCAGACAGGCCGGGAGAGAGCCGGGTCATGTGACAGCTGGATATCGATAAGGAAAGAAAGTATTTGGATGTACTTTTTATTCAAATAATTACAGTGCCGTCATCCACATACAGAAATAGAAGGGATAATGTAAATTATACAGTGTGTGTGTTTAGTATCAATTTAAAAAAGGAGAAGTGCGTTCAAAGCTTTTTTTTGGCCATTCTTCTCATGTAGGTCACAGGAGTGCAATTAGTTCTGCACTCCTGTGACCCAGATTCAGTTAATAGGGGGGCTAAAGCCCGCTATCAGCTAATGTCACAAAGCCGGTCAAGACTCTGCAGGGATCCCGACAATAATGTCGGGAACCATCCAGATGCCTGACCAGCAGCTGGCTCAGCCTCTCAGTGCACCACAGAGCCTGAGCCAGCTGCTCCTGCCCCCCTGCACAGCCTGGCACTCCAGTGAGGGCTGGAGGGGTAGAGCACAGAGCAGTGACTTACAGTCACCACTCTCTGCTCAGAGAGTTGATCGCTCAGTTCTCTGTGTTGAGCCAGCAGGGGGCATCTGCAGCATTGATGAGTACAGTGGAACCTTGGTTTACGAGTAACGCGGTTAACGAGCGCTTTGAAAGACGAGCAACTTTTTTTTTCTTAATTCTGACTCGGTTTGCGAGTGTTGTCTCACAAAATGAGCAGAATTCAAGCTAATGGGGCGTGCAGTACTGCATTTGTCCAGAGGTGCGGGGGCACCGGGGACACTCGGAACGGTTCGGAGCCGTTCGGAAATACTCGGAATCACTCGGAAATACTCCGTTCTCTAGCCTTTCGGAATCTTTCAGAGTTCAGCCGAGCTTTCCCCGAGTATTTCCGAGGCTCTCCGGCGCCCCCTCCCCACCTCTGGCCACATGCAGTATTGCATGTAATAGAAGTCAATGCGGAACAAATTATCTTTGTTTCCATTGACTTCTATGGGGAAACCCGCTTTGATATGCGAGTGCTTTGGATTACAAGCATTCTCCTGGAACAGATTATGCTTGTAATCCAAGGTTCCACTGTATGTATGTTTGGTCTTTTTTTTTGTATCTTATGTTTTTATTTTCATCATATAAAGCAGAGTTCCAGCCACCTGTGGAAAAAATAAAATTCAGCAGCTACAAAAACTGTAGCTGCTGATTTTTAAAGAAAAAAAACAGCCACTCACCTGTCCCACAATCCAGCGGTGTGCTCACCCCAGGTGGCCTCACCCGCTGCCTTCGGTCCCTGACGACAGCATCTTCACTATGGGTACCCGGCTGTGACAGCTTTGCGACTTCACAGCCAGGTGCCCACTGCGCATGCGCAAGTCCCGCTGCGCATCGTGAGTGGTGGATGCAGTCTTCTGGGACCTGTCGGGGGGGGGGGGGGGGGGTTGGGGAGGGAGGAGAACTTCCGTTTACGAGCGCAACAAAAGTGGGAAGCAGCTCCCCTCCCACTCCTCAAAAGTGCCAATTGGAAAAGCGGGGGTGGACGGAACTTCCCCTTTTGGGTGGAGCTCCACTTTAATATTTGTTTATCACAACACCCCCATACCTTCTGCCTCCTCCAGAAGATGAGCAGCGATTTCTATAGGCTGCAGTTCCTCCTTCTGTTCCCCAGGGGGCGTGGTGGCTCTCTTTTTGGGCTTCAGCTTTGGAGATTGCAGAGGAGAGAAGAGTCGCTCAGATATCACCTGATGACGTATACAGGAAACAAAAAAGAGGAATGGGTGACTGATTACAGGAAGTGGAACACCCCAGCCTCAGACATTGGAGATCATGATAATGAGGTATCAGGTCCAGGAAAAGGTTATAAAAAAAACAAAGAAAACAACAAAAAAAAAAAAAAACAAAAAACAAAAAAAAAAAAAAAACACAACCACGCCACAGCACATTCACACAAAGATTTCCTCTCATTTCCAACCCAAACTTATTTTAAAGTCATTGGTGCTAAAAGTAATTGTCCTTCTATGTGCTCAGCAGTTCTTTCATTGCTATATTCTTACTAGCAAGCCTATTTGTTCCCGTCATTTCCCTCTACTTCCCTATTCAGAGTGGTCATGCTATTCCAGCCAAACCTTCCATTTTCTGTACTGCCACTCTCACTACATGTTTAGTTTTCCTCCAGGACAAAGCCATGCTTTGCTCGTAGTACGAGTGTTATATGAAAGAACAAATCCCTAGCATCCCTTTAGATGTGCATGCTCCTCCCTTGCTGGGCACTGGATATTGCAGACATTAGCTGTGCCATCTGTTCCAGAAGCACATCTGATAGAATGTAAACAAACAACTGATCAGCAAATTGCACAGCTAAAGTCTGCAGCACCTAATAGGCAGGAGGAAGGAGCATGCACATCTAAAAGGACATCAGGGACCAAAAAAAGCTGATTTTTTTAATTTTTTTGAATGCACGACGCTTGTTTACGCAAAAAAAAAGTTACTTTCCCAGGCTGGGAATGTAACTGTCACATTGGTTGTGTTCACAACCAAACTGTCAGAGCATCAAATGGCTGGTGTCATAAACTGATCACATGTGCGGAATCACGGCAGTTTTAGATTAAACAGAGGCCAAGATGGCTGAAAACGATAGGAGGGTTTTAGTTCCGCTTTAAATCGATGGGTTTAGTTCCCACACTGCCCCTCCCTGAAATCACACAGCAGCCGGACGATTCACCATTCCGGGTGCTCTGCATTGCTGACTGGCTAGAGGGCAGTGTGGTGCACAATTCACTGCACTGCAGCCCTTTTTTAAAACATTTTTTGAACAAACTTTATGTAACGTGTACAAAATGTACACTTCATACACTGCAATGGTCGGGCGGCATGATGCACTATGCTGCACTGCAGTGTGAATGGGACACATAAGAAATAATTGTTTCCGGTGTGTCCCTGTGGTGACAAACGTTTTACACTGCAATAAACCATCTGTCAATGCACATGGTGTAAATTGGCCCTTAACCACTTCTGGACCGCCGCGCGCCGATATCTGTAACTTTGACGGGGAATATCGTTGTTATGGCAGCAGCTAGCTGCCATAACCCCGGTATCCTCGTGTTCGGTCGGCGGTCCGGTTTATGATAAGAGTGGTCTCTGTGGCGGATTCACCGCGAGATCACTTTTATCGGCGGCGGGAGATGCCCCCCCCCTCCTGCCGTGCTCCGGTGCTCTCCACCGGTTACCGGATCCGTCAGCAGCGGCGGAGGCGATCGGATCTTCACCCTGGCTGGGCATGGAGACGAGAGAGGGGGAAGATGACCATAACGATGCAGGACGCAAGTGACGTTTTTTTTTTTTAAATGACAATTTTATTTTTTTTCATTGCATTTAAGTGTAAATTTGAGATCTGAGGTCTCATATTTAAGAGGTCCTGTCATGCTTTTTTTTCTATTAAAAGGGATGTTTATATTCCTTGTAATAGGAATACAATTGACACAATTTTTTATTTTTTTTAAAAAGTGTGAAAAAAAAAATAGTATAATAAATAAGAAAGAAAACCCAAAAATTTTAAAAACGCGCCCCGTCCCGCCGAGCTGGCATGCAGAAGCGAACGCATACGTCAGTAGCGCCCGCATATGAAAACGGTGTTCAAACCACACATGTGAGGTATCGCCGCGATCGGAAGAGCGAGAGCAATAATTCCAGCCCTAGACCTCCTCTGTAACTCAAAACATGCAACCTGTAGAACTTTTTAAACGTCGCCTATGGAGATTTTTAAGGGTAAAAGTTTGTCGCCATTCCACGAGCGGGCGCAATTTTGAAGCATGACATGTTGGGTATCAATTTACTCGGCGTAACATTATCTTTCACAGTATAAAAAAAAAAAAAAAAAAATAGGGCTAACTTTGCTGCTGTCTCATTTTTTAATTAAAAAAAAGTGTATTTTTTCCAAAAAAAAAGTGCGCTTGTAAGACCGCTGCGCAAATACGGTGTGACAGAAAGTATTGCAACGACCGCCATTTTATTCTGTAGGGTGTTCGAAAACAAATGTATAATGTTTGGGGGTTCTAAGTAATTTTCTAGCAAAAAAAAAACAACCTGTTTTTAACTTGTAAACAACAAATTGCAAAAAGAGGCTCGGTCCTTAAGTGATTAATACTCATATGTAGTATGTCGTTCCAATTGTGTGCATACACCTACACCCCATGGGGTAAATAATCAAATACGTATCCTTTGTGAAATGCAACAGTTGGATTAAAAAAGGAAAAAAAAAAAAGAAGAAAAAAAAGAAAAAAAAAACAACACGCTGTGGAAAAGTCAAAGGTATGAACAACCAATGGCAGTGACAAGCACTGGATGACACCCATAGGACATCTCACCTGATCCATGGCTTGGTGAACTGGTGATGAAGGAGGAGCTCTGCTTTTATCTGATGGTCTCTTGCTCTTCTCTCCTTTCCATTTGACCGTTTTCTCCTCCAGCCTCTTCTGAGATCTTCTATGGGGCAGCCGCTCACGTACCGCCTTCTGCTCCTCTGCAGGCTGTATTAGGTGCCCGGTCTCAGCTGGCGGGGGGGAGGCTGCAGGCACAGCCGCTGCTCTTACCGCTCCCCTCTCCGGTTTTCGTTGTGTACAAGGAGGAGCCGGCCGCTGGCTGTGGACGCAGGGCAGGACGTCACATTGAAGATGCAGGTGTGGCGGGACGGTGCCAGAGATGGAATAGGGAGCTACATGTGGACTGGCCAGTGGGATGTGACTGTAACAGGCGGCGGGAGTTTGGATATGCGCTGCGAGGTGCGAGCTCTCGGCTGTCACTGGCGCGGGAACCTGGACAACTTTCTCAGAGGATTCAGCTGTCAGAAAAACCTAAGATAAAAATGATATATATATTATCTAACCAACCATGAGACATCCTCCTTCAGATTCAATCGGTCCTAACAGACTGGGCAGACTATATGGCCAACTGAAAGTTGAACACAAATGAATGCAGCTCTATAATCATTAAATACATTTTTTTACCCGCTTACCTACTGGGCACCCCTTTACCCCCTTCCTGCCCAGGCCAATTTTCAGCTTTCAGCGCTGTCATGCAATGCTGTACCCAAACAAAGTTTTTATAATTTTTTTGACACAGATAGAGGTTTATTTTGGTGGTATTTACTCACCACTGGAGTTTTTTTATTCTTTGATAAACAAAAAAAGACCAAAAATATTAAAAAAAAAAAAAATTTCTTAGTTACTGTTATAAAATTTTATAAATAAGTAATTTTTCTCCTTCACTGATGGGCGCCGATGAGGATGCACCGATGGGAGCGGATGAGGTTGCACCGATGGGGGCGGATGAGGTTGCACCGATGGGGGCGGATGAGGTTGCACCGATGGGGGCGGATGAGGTTGCACCGATGGGGGCGGATGAGGTTGCACTGATAGGGGCGGATGAGGTTGCAACGATGGGCGTGGATGAGGCTGCACTGATGGGCGCGGATGAGGCTGCACTGATGGGCGCGGATGAGGCTGCACCGATGGGCGCGGATGAGGCTGCACGGATGGGCGCGGATGAGGCTGCACGGATGGGCGCGGATGAGGCTGCACTGATTAGCACTGAAAGGCAGCACTGATAATCAGGGCACTGATTGTCAGTACAGATGTCCCCACTGAGGAATGCCGCTTACCGGCTCTCCTTACATGAATTCAGTGTAAGGAGAGGAGTGCCAATGACCGGATTGGACACAGCTGATCACATGGTAAAGAGCCTACATAATAGGCTCTTTACTGTGATCACCACCGATCGCCATGCACCCCCCCACCCCGGGGCGCACATGCACAGCAACAATGGGGGGACATAATATGACATCCTCCTAGAACAATAGTGCTCCCGCTCACCCGTCCTTTCACTATACGGCGGGCGGGAAGCAGTTCATAAAAACAGTGCAAATACCTGAAACTGGCCTGGTATCAGCATTTTGCAATCCCTGTAAAGTGAAGCTCAGACATGGAGAAGGAGAAGCAGCACAAGAAGCCAGTGCGATGGGCTGCAGTGCTCATGTGCCAACAGGCAGCATGCTGATAGGAAGCGAGAGCAAACTGACATAAAGATGAGCTCCTCATGTTGCTGCTGCTGAGCTATGCTCAGGTTGGGCATCCCAGTGTGGCGCCAGGGGCAGAGTGCACAAAGCTACTGCTACAGATTTGCTATGCATGGACAGGCGGAAGGAGCCAGGAGAGGGGACCGGACAAGGGTTGAGAGGGCCGGACAAGGGTTGAGAGGGCCGGACAAGGGTTGAGAGGGCCGGACAAGGGTTGAGAGGACCGGACAAGGGTTGAGAGGACCGGACAAGGGTTGAGAGGACCGGACAAGGGTTGAGAGGACCGGACAAGTGTTGAGAGGACCGGACAAGTGTTGAGAGGACCGGACAAGTGTTGAGAGGACCGGACAAGTGTTGAGAGGACCGGACAAGTGTTGAGAGGACCGGACAAGTGTTGAGAGGGCCGGACAAGTGTGGACAGGGCCGGACAAGTGTGGAGAGGGCCGGACAAGAGGACCGGACAAGTGTTAAAAGGACCAGACAAGTGTTGAGAGGACCAGACAAGTGTTGAGAGGACCAGACAAGTGTTGAGAGGACCAGACAAGTGTTGAGAGGACCAGACAAGTGTTGAGAGGACCAGACAAGTGTTGAGAGGACCAGACAAGTGTTGAGAGGACCAGACAAGTGTTGAGAGGACCAGACAAGTGTTGAGAGGACCAGACAAGTGTTGAGAGGACCAGACAAGTGTTGAGAGGACCAGACAAGTGTTGAGAGGACCAGACAAGTGTTGAGAGGACCAGACAAGTGCTGAGAGGACCAGACAAGTGTTGAGAGGACCGGACAAGTGTTGAGAGGACCGGACAAGTGTTGAGAGGACCGGACAAGTGTTGAGAGGACCGGACAAGTGTTGACAGGGCCGGACAAGTGTTGACAGGGCCGGACAAGTGTGGAGAGGGCCGGACAAGAGGACCGGACAAGTGTTGAGAGGACCAGACAAGTGTTGAGAGGACCAGACAAGTGTTGAGAGGACCAGACAAGTGTTGAGAGGACCAGACAAGTGTTGAGAGGACCGGACAAGTGTTGAGAGGACCGGACAAGTGTTGAGAGGACCGGACAAGTGTTGAGAGGACCGGACAAGTGTTGAGAGGACCGGACAAGTGTTGAGAGGACCGGACAAGTGTTGAGAGGACCGGACAAGTGTTGAGAGGACCGGACAAGTGTTGAGAGGACCGGACAAGTGTTGAGAAGGCCAGACAAGTGTTGAGAGGACCAGACAAGTGTTGAGAGGACCGGACAAGTGCTGAGAGGACCGGACAAGTGTTGAGAGGACCGGACAAGTGTTGAGAGGACCGGACAAGTGTTGAGAGGACCGGACAAGTGTTGAGAGGACCGGACAAGTGTTGAGAGGACCGGACAAGTGTTGAGAGGACCGGACAAGTGTTGAGAGGACCGGACAAGTGTTGAGAGGGCCGGACAAGTGTTGAGAGGACCGGACAAGTGTTGAGAGGACCGGACAAGTGTTGAGAGGACCGGACAAGTGTTGAGAGGACCGGACAAGTGTTGAGAGGACCGGACAAGTGTTGAGAGGACCGGACAAGTGTTGAGAGGACCGGACAAGTGTTGAGAGGACCGGACAAGTGTTGAGAGGACCGGACAAGTGTTGAGAGGACCGGACAAGTGTTGAGAGGACCAGACAAGTGCTGAGAGGGCCCTGTCATGTAGCCTGTGTCACCTTGTGGTGGCTTTTCTTAGGCAGCACTTTTTCTGTTACCCCAATCTGGTGTTCAGATGAGCTATTATATACCTGCTTGGGGATCCGGACGGGTGGAGAAGGGGAGCGTTTGCGCGTGCTCAGGGGCAGAGTTTTTTCTCGGGCCTGTTCCATCTTTCTACGTAGTCGCCACTGGTATAAAATATCCTCCTCGGGAGGTACGGCAGTATGGCTCCTCACAGGCGGGACAGGTAAGGTGACAGGTACTCTTGGAACAGGTACAACTGGAGCTGTAAGAGGAAGTAGGAAGATCCTTGAATTTCATTTATAACATGGACTGAGCTACGTTATACTGTCATGTATTTGGATCCTTCATTACCTCTGTCCAGTGAAGACGATCGGATCCCGCTGACATCGCTCACGGATGATGGAGATGATCCCACCCCTTCTGAGCTCACAAGACCCTCAGAACTAAGGGACGACTCACTTGCCAGATAAACAGAAAGTAATCACTCTGGGCTCCAAAGGGCCGCCAGGTTTACATAGTTATAATGATTAGTGCACAACGATCGATTGATACTCAGTTTTCATTATCTTTATAAAGCCAATAATCTGATTGGTTACTGCAGGGCTCATGTATGATGTCACTTCTGGGTCTCCGTTGACAGTTATCCCGCCCATCTAGGCTGGGAAAGAATGTAATGCAGTGCGCTGTGCTTTGCATTATTCAGCGGGGCACAGGGGAGACATTGGGGGGTCCTTTAGACCCGGATGTCTCACTAAAGAGAACCTGTCACCAAAAAACGTTAAAAAAAGAGGAGCTCTTGGCTCCTTCAGAAAAAATACTGTAGCTGATGACTTTTAATAATCAGGGCACTTCCCTGTCCAGGAATTCAGCGGTGTCCCCACTCGATCCGATTTTTCAAATCGGGGTGCTGCTGCCGCCATTTTGACTGAGGGAAATCAGTAGTGAAGCTTTGAGGCTTCACAGCCGGTTCCCTGCTGCACTTTGTGAATGGGCCACCTACAGGGAGAGGGGGGATGGGGGGGGTGAACTGAGCCATAAGTGGGAGTGGGCACCAGTGAAAACCAGGTACCTGCTCCCCCCTCCCCCCAAAGGTGCGAGTTAAAAAAAAATCTCCTAACTTTTTTTAGTTGGCTCCCAGATTCAAAGCAAAATGTGTCAAACCTTGGGCTACTGAAGGTGAAAATATTCAAGAAATAGAAATGCTTTTCTATCCATCGGGTATCTTGAAATGTTTAATTGAACCCTATGGTGGCGCTCACCTGTGGACGATAAGCTTTCTCGCTCGCTCCTGCAGACGAATAATATCCACATCCTCGGGACATACTTTGGAGTCATTCAGGGACCCCTCCTTCAAGAGAAAAGAAGAAGAACAAAAAGAGTCACTGTTAAGATCAAGAAGCTGATCTGCTGAGAGAATTAAAAGTAGAATTCCAGCATAAACCTAACGAACGTTCCTTCCACCCTCCTAACCCCTATAAGGACTAACCTGTGTCAGAAAGATTTATATACTTAGCTATATTCAGCCCGCTCTAGTCTGGTCCCTTAATCACATGTCAGCCAGCGGCAGCTGCAGAGGAGAGGAGACAGCGCTCTAGTCTGGTCCCTTGATCACATGTCAGCCAGCGGCAGCTGCAGAGGAGAGGAGACATAGCTCTAGTCTGGTCCCTTGATCACATGTCAGCCAGCGGCAGCTGCAGAGGAGAGGAGACAGCGCTCTAGTCTGGTCCCTTGGTCACATGTCAGCCAGCGACAGCTGCAGAGGAGAGGAGACAGCACTCTAGTCTGGTCCCTTGATCACATGTCAGCCAGCGGCAGCTGCAGAGGAGAGGAGACAGCGCTCTAGTCTGGTCCCTTGGTCACATGTCAGCCAGCGACAGCTGCAGAGGAGAGGAGACAGCACTCTAGTCTGGTCCCTTGATCACATGTCAGCCAGCGGCAGCTGCAGAGGAGAGGAGACAGCGCTTGACATCGGATGGTAAAGCCTGAAGCGTTGACATCATCCATAGGCCCCTATAGCCCATCCAATGTCAGAGCTCCCTCCTCTCTCTGCAGCCATCACTGACTGACACAGGGAAGCCAGATCACATGACCAGACTGGAGCGGGCTCTACATAGGTAAGTATACAAATCTTTCTTACACAGGTAAGTTAGCACAGGTATTAGGAGGGGGAGGAGACAGTTTTAAAGTGGTTCTAAAGATGAAAGGATTGTTACCTTAATGCATTCTATGCCTTGGGGCAGTGGTCTCCAAACTGTGGCCCTTTGCTTGCCTTTATCTGGCCCTTGGGGGAAAAAAATCGATTTAAATCTTGAATCGAGTTGAGAGGTCAAATCGATTCAAAACTTAAGCAAATCGATTTTTAAAATTTTTTTTTTTCACCGCGGCAGTCCTGAGGAGCTGCGGGCAGGACTTTTTAGGGGAGGCCGCGGCTCCAGCCTAGTCCGCAAGGTCGGACGCCGTGGACTAGGCCGAAGCCGCGGCCTCCCCTAAAAACTCCTGCCCGCAGCTCCTCAGGACCAGCGCGGTGTCCACAAAAAAAAAAAAAAAAAAAACTCGACTCGAATCGTGAATCGAGTTTTTTTTTTATTAAATCCCAGCCCTACCCTTGAGGTACTTTTCCTCCTACTAATGCAAGACACTATTCCTCCCACTGACACCAACAATGGGGTATAATTCCTATTACTGATATCAACAAAGGGGGACTATTTCTCCCATTTACATTAATGATGGGGCACTATTCCTCCCACTGACACCAATGATGGGGCACTATTCCTCCCACTGACGGGGCACTATTCCTCCCACTGACACCACTGATGGGGCACTATTCCTCCCACTGACACCAATGATGGGGCACTATTCCTTTCACTGACACCAATGATATTGGCTCACAAGCTAGTAAGCCAATGAGGAGAGAACGGGGGGTGGGGCCTATCCGCACTCTGTGTGTAAATGGACACACCTTCCTGGCTTGCTTATGGGGGCACTTGGCGGCGGGAGACACCAGAAGAAAAGGATCGGGGCTGCTCTGTGCAAAACCATTACACAGAGCAGGTAAGTATAACATGTTTGTTATTTATTTTTATTTTTTTTAATCCTTTCCTTTAGAATGACTTGAAGGCTTGTGAGGTATAGGCTGGAATATTGGACAAAAGCCAATATAACAATCTTTGCATTCACAGACCCGGCCAGCAGAGGTCTATGGCTCAGCATTTCACAGCGAAATTAAAACTATGAAAATATCAACCTGGAGGAGCAAAAAAAAAAAAAAAACCATACACAACAATACGGCCATGTATTCCCACCAGGGGGATTGTGATTTGTGTGCAGTTATCTCTCACTACAGAATTAGAATGTAACATTTAAAGCAGAACAAAGAATTACCGCCAGAGGAGGAGTCATATCCAAACTTTGAGGAGAAAACCCGAGAGCAGCTGAAATTCCTGCAAGAAAAAGAATCACATGAAAATTTCTGTGATTGAATTTACATTTACTACTTTAATGCCGGCAGAACCAAATGAACAAATAAACAACAATACAGGGCGCACCTAGGGGACCCCCATCTAAGGAGACAGAGCGTACCGATCAGGGGGCTCCCATCTGTGTATACAGGGCACACCCAGGATCAGGGGGCTCCCATCTATGTATACAGGGCACACCCAGGATCAGGGGGCTCCCATCTATGTATACAGAGTGTACCCAGGATCAGGGGGCTCCCATCTATGTATACAGGGCACACCCAGGATCAGGGGGCTTCCATCTGTGTATACAGGGCACACCCAGGATCAGGGGGCTCCCATCTGTGTATACAGAGTGCACCCAGGATCAGGGGGCTCCCATCTGTGTATACAGGGCGCACCCAGGATCAGGGGGCTCCCATCTGTGTATACAGAGTGCACCCAGGATCAGGGGGCTCCCATCTATGTATACAGGGCACACCCAGGATCAGGGGGCTTCCATCTCTGTATACAGGGCACACTCAGGATCAGGGGGCTCCCATCTGTGTATACAGGGCACACCCAGGATTAGGGGGCTCCCATCTGTGTATACAGGGCACACTCAGGATCAGGGGGCTCCCATCTGTGTATACAGGGCACACTCAGGATTAGGGGGCTCCCATCTATGTATACAGGGCACACCCAGGATCAGGGGGCTCCCATCTATGTATACAGGGCACACCCAGGATCAGGGGGCTCCCATCTGTGTATACAGGGCACACCCAGGATCAGGGGGCCCTTATCTGTGTATATAGGCTGCACCCAGGATCAGGGGGCCCTTATCTGTGTATATAGGCTGCACCCAGGATCAGGGGGCTCCCATCTGTGTATACAGGGCACACTCAGGATCAGGGGCTCCCATCTGTGTATACAGGGCACACCCAGGATCAGAGGGCTCCCATCTGTGTATACAGGGCACACCCAGGATCAGGGGGCTCCCATCTATGTATACAGGGCACACCCAGGATCAGAGGGCTCCCATCTGTGTATACAGGGCACACTCAGGATCAGGGGGCTTCCATCTGTGTATACAGAGTGCACCCAGGATCAGGGGGCTCCCATCGGTGTATACAGGGCACACTCAGGATCAAGGGGCTTCGATCTGCGTATACAGAGTGTACCCAGGATCAGGGGGCTCCCATCTGTGTATAGAGAGTGCGCCCAGGATCAGGGGGCTCCCATCTGTGTATACAGGGTGCACCCAGGATCAGGGGGCCCTTATCTGTGTATACAGAGTGTACCCAGGATCAGGGGGCTCCCATCTGTGTATACAGAGTGTACCCAGGATCAGGGGGCTCCCATCTGTGTATACAGGGTGCACCCAGGATCAGGGGGCCCTTATCTGTGTATACAGGGCACACCCAGGATCAGGGGGCTCCCATCTGTGTATACAGGGCACACCCAGGATCAGGGGGCCCTTATCTGTGTATATAGGCTGCACCCAGGATCAGGGGACAACCATCTAAATAAACAGAGCGCACCTAGAAATCACACCAAGGAGTGGGGCCCCTATCTGTGTATACAGAGTGCACCCAGAATCAGGGGAATCCCATCTAAGCATACAGATTGTACCTAGGATCGGGGGGCCCCTATCTTTGTATACAGGGCGCACCCAGGATAGGGAGGAAGGGGGGCCCTATTTGTCTGTAAAGAGCACACTACGGACCGGGGGGGGGAAATCCCATCTGTGTATACAGAGTACCCCTAAGGACCAGCCCCCCCCCCCCTTTCTGTGTATAAAGAGCGCACTCAGGATCAGGGCCCCCCAGGCACATATAAGGCTTTTAGCTGAACAGTAAGAGGTGCTATGTTCTCTGAAGAGCAATTCATGTTCAGATCGCTCCTCAGAGAGCATTAGATAGGCAGTGAGGAGGCCCGGTATCTCTTCAGTCCCTTCTTTTACCCCCCAAGTACCAGATGACAGTGCTGTGACCACGCACATTGTTTGCTGTTGCAGTGGGGCACCATTCACTTGAATGAGATATGCTTAATGGGCGTTGCCCCTTGCTGAGCGCCACAAGAGGTATAATTCCTGCCGCCGCCGCTGCAAAGCAAAGTATTACTACCATGGCATGTGTACATTCATGGCCACTGTAGGAGCAGTTAAGGAGTGGTTAAAACACAGCTCAACTGTGGATTTTTTTTTCTGCCCCCCTCTAATGGCAAGTGTAAATGAGACCTAAAAGTGTGGGCCAGCTTCTCCCGGTCCCCGCTCTAGAAGATACATTTTGAACCTGTGCTAAGGGGGGGGGTTGCTGTAAAGTCCCAGTATGTAAGTGTCACCTGAGCCTGGCCGGAACCTCTGAGCGTCCGGACTGTCAGGTGAGGTCTGCAGCCACCAGAATTCCTTCATAGCGGACTGAGGGGGAGAACGTTCCAGGCGGCTGGCGGGGCGTCCAGTTCGAAACCTCGCCATGTACCTGTAAGATTGGAAATCATAAAATCTGTGAGATGGTGTGACCATGGAGGAAACAGGCGCAACCACAAGAAGGAACACAAGGGGGCGCCAGCGAAGGGCAGCATCAATGGATCAATTACCATCATTAAAAGCCAAATCTAAAATCAAAAGAGCTGATCTGTATTTATATTTCTGTAAGTTTGCATTTGGCTTAAGGACCAGGCCTTTCCTGGCACTTTTTGTTTACAAGTAAACGGTATTTTTTGCTAGACAATTACTTAGAACGCCCAACACACACACACACACATACACAACTTTTTATCAGAATATTATATATTTATTTAAAAAAAATATATATATAAATAATATATATATATATATATATATATATATATATATATATATATTTTTTTTTTAATAAAATATATATATATAATATATATATATATATATATATATATATATATATATATATATATATATATATATATATATATATATATATATATATATATATATATATATATACATATATATATATATATACATACATATATATAATCATTTTTTTAATCAAAGACCCTAGAGAATAAAATGGCGACCATTGCAATTTTGGTATTTGCACAGCAGTTTTTCAAATGCAATTTAAAAAAAAAAGACATTTTGATTAATTTTTATGCAAAAAAAACAAAAAAAAAAAAACAAACAATATATAACCCAATATTTTGGTCAGATTTGAAAGATGATATTATGTCGAGTAAATAGATACCCGACATGTCTTGCTTTAAAGCTGTGCACGCTTGTGGAATGGCGACAAACTAGGAACTACTTTAAAAATGTTCACAGGTTACCAGTTTAGCGTTAGAGGAGATCTAGCACTAGAATTATTGCTCTCGATCCAACGATCGCGGTGATACCTCACATGTGTGGGGCGAACAAGGTTTATATATGTATGCATTCGCTTCTGTGCGCGAGCCTGAAGGGATGAGGGTGCTTTAAATTTTCATTTTTTTTTCTTTTTTACACTGTCCCTTTAATTTTTTTTTTTCTTATCACTTTTAAACTACAGGGGTTATGGCTGATATACATAGATAGTAGTTGAGGTTGAAAAAAGACACAAGACCATCAAGTCCAACCTATGTGTGTGATTATGTGTCAGTATTACATTGTATATCCCTGTATGTTGTGGTCATTCAGGTGCTTATCTAATAGTTTCTATCAATGCCCCCCTGCTGAGACCACCGCCTGTGGAAGGGAATACCACATCCTTGCCGCTCTTACAGTAAAGAACCCTCTACGTAGTTTAAGGTTAAACCTCTTTTCTTCTAATTTTAATGAGTGGCCACGAGTCTTGTTAAACTCTCTTCTGCGAAAAAGTGTTCTCCCTATTGTGGGGTCACCAGTCCGGTATTTGT
Source organism: Lithobates clamitans (assembly GCA_037952925.1). Taxonomy (NCBI): domain Eukaryota; kingdom Metazoa; phylum Chordata; class Amphibia; order Anura; family Ranidae; genus Lithobates; species Lithobates clamitans. The sequence goes on along the minus strand of JBBGZY010003443.1, from coordinate 111,077 downwards.
ACATTGAAATCATATCCCCTCTCAAGCGTCTCTTCTCCAGAGAGAATAAGTTCAGTGCTCGCAACCTTTCCTCATAACTAAGATCCTCCAGACCCTTTATTAGCTTTGTTGCCCTTCTTTGTACTCGCTCCATTTCCAGTACATCCTTCCTGAGGACTGGTGCCCAGAACTGGACAGCATACTCCAGGTGCGGCCGGACCAGAGTCTTGTAGAGCGGGAGAATTATCGTTTTATCTCTGGAGTTGATCCCCCTTTTTAATGCCAATATTCTGTTTGCTTTGTTAGCAGCAGCTTGGCATTGCTGAGCCTATCATCTACTAGGACCCCCAGGTCCTTTTCCATCCTAGATCCCCCCAGAGGTTCTCCCCCCAGTGTATAGATTGCATCCATATTTTTGCCACCCAAATGCATTATTTTACATTTTTCTACATTGAACCTCATTTGCCATGTAGTCGCCCCTCCCCCATTAATTTGTTCAGATCTTTTTGCAAGATTTCCACATCCTGCGGAGAAGTTATTGCCCTGCTTAGCTTAGTATCGTCTGCAAATACAGAGATTGAACTGTTTATCCCATCCTCCAGGTCATTTATGAACAAATTAAATAGGATTGGTCCCAGCACAGAACCCTGGGTGACCCCACTACCCACCCCTGACCATTCTGAGTACTCCCCATTTATCACCACCCTCTGAACTCGCCCTTGTAGCCAGTTTTCAATCCATGTACTCACCCTATGGTCCATGCCAACGCACCTTATATTGTACAGTAAACGTTTATGGGGAACTGTGTCAAATGCTTTTGCAAAATCCAGATACACCACGTCTACGGGCCTTCCTTTATCTAGATGGCAACTCACCTCCTCATAGAAGGTTAGTAGATTGGTTTGGCAAGAACGATTCTTCATGAATCCATGCTGATTACTGCTAATGATATCATTCTTATTACTAAAATCTTGTATATAGTCCCTTATCATCCCCTCCAAGAGTTTACATACTATTGATGTTAGGCTGACTGGTCTGTAATTCCCAGGGATGTATTTTGGGCCCTTTTTTAAAATATTGGTGCTACATTGGCTTTTCTCCAATCAGCTGGTACCATTCCAGTTAGTGGACTGTCAGTAAAAATTAGGAACAATGGTCTGGCAATCACCTGACTGAGTTCTTTACTTGCCATCCAGGCCAATTCTGACATTTCTCTCCTACATGTAAAAATCATAATTTTTTTGCTAAAAAATTACATAGAACCCAAAACATTATATATGGTTTTTTTTTTTAGCGGAGACCCTAGAGAATAAAATGGCGGTCGTTGCAACTTTTTATCTCGCACGGTATTTGCGCAGCAACTTTTCAAACGTGTTTTTTTTTGGGAAAAAAACAGTTTCATGCTTTAAAAAAAAAAACAAAAAACAGTAAAGTTAGCCCAATTTTTTTTGCATTATGTGAAAGATGATGTTACGCCGAGTAAATAGATACCTAACATGTCACGATTCAAAATTGCACATGGCAAAATGGCGCCAAACTCCGGTACTTAAAAATCCCCATAGGCGACGCTTTAAAGCCTATCTGAGCCTATCACAGTCCTCCTTGGGAATGTCAGGAGGGTACAAGACCCGGATCTCGGGCCCAGACCTCATTACCTGGCTATGACTGAATCCTCATTGGTTGGCTCAGCAGATCCTCCGTGTATTCCGGCCCCCATCCTGTCCTGTTCTGGGGTCTTATTGCTCCCCTCGGAGGACGGCCAGGACTCATCGAAGGGCCCGGAAGAGTCCGAGTCTGGGAGGACAAACCTCTGTGATCCCGCCATGAAGTGGAGGTCAGGAGGACTTAGAGATTCCGAGAGGTGATGAGGAAGACGGACTGGACTGAGAACCTGGAAGGAAACGTTCTGAATAAATTCCAGGCCAGAGGAAAATAAATATTTACAAGAGAAATTATTCCAACCCCCACCCCCCCACCCCCCACCAAGAACACACAGAGCCTGCAAGGGGGGTTCCTTTCCATCTGATTGGATATTATGTACAATACACATCACCCATCTGCTATTATCTCCTGAAGGACGGAGCCATCCTTGTTCTGGCATCAGCCAGGGTCACCATCCTTGTCCTGGACTGAGCTGATACAGTCATGTAAATCCCGGTGTCTGAGCAATTACTGGCTGTGTTCACAAATGTCTGACACAGATCAGCCCCTGCTGCAGCATCTCATCCTTTGACTTACTACAAAGTTACAATGTACAGTCTGATCACTGGGGGAAGAAAGACTGAGGACATTCTTCCTCCTGCCTGCTGCAAAGTTACATTGTATAGTCTGATCACTGGGGGAGGGGAGACTGAGGAAAGGCTTCCTCCTCCTTCTACAAAGTTACAATGTACAGCCTGATCGCTGGGAGAGGGGAGCCTAAAGATATGAGACAAGGTTACAACATACAGTTTGATCACTGAGGGAGAAGAGACTGAGGAAATGCTTCCTCCTGCCTGCAGCAGACTGATGACATCATCTCAGTGCAGGCAACGTCACAAAGGTATCACGTCATCCTGTAGGGTCAGTAAGTTGCACTCACCGTTTGTTTCTGCTCCTTAGAAAGTATTTGGGGCTGAGATGGGCGATAGTGAGTTCTGCGGCTCACCGGGGGAGGGAAGGGATTCCCCTGATTGGAGAATACTGCCACGCTGCAAATATAGAGAGAGGAGAGAAGGACATGATAGGCCGGCGATGTACAATCCAGAGATACACAGGAAGACCTCTCACTGACCAATCATCCATAACTCCACCCAACCATCACCGGAGCCCTCCCATGTACATAAGTATCACAGACTCCTCCCATGTACATAAGTATCACAGGCTCCTCCCATGTACACAAGTATCACAGGCTCCTCCCATGTACACAAGTATCACAGACTCCTCCCATGTACACAAGTATCACAGACTCCTCCCATGTACACAAGTATCACAGACTCCTCCCATGTACACAAGTATCACAGACTCCTCCCATGTACACAAGTATCACAGACTCCTCCCATGTACACAAGTATCACAGACTCCTCCCATGTACACAAGTATCACAGGCTCCTCCCATGTACACAAGTATCACAGACTCCTCCCATGTACACAAGTATCACAGACTCCTCCCATGTACACAAGTATCACAGACTCCTCCCATGTACACAAGTATCACAGACTCCTCCCATGTACACAAGTATCACAGACTCCTCCCATGTACACAAGTATCACAGACTCCTCCCATGTACACAAGTATCACAGACTCCTCCCATGTACACAAGTATCACAGGCTCCTCCCATGTACACAAGTATCACAGACTCCTCCCATGTACACAAGTATCACAGACTCCTCCCATGTACACAAGTATCACAGACTCCTCCCATGTACTCAAGTATCACAGGCTCCTCCCATGTACACAAGTATCACAGACTCCTCCCATGTACATAAGTATCACAGGCTCCTCCCATGTATATAAGTATCACAGACTCCTCCCATGTACATAAGTATCACAGACTCCTCCCATGTACATAAGTATCACAGACTCCTCCCATGTACATAAGTATCACAGGCTCCTCCCATGTACACAAGTATCACAGACTCCTCCCATGTACATAAGTATCACAGACTCCTCCCATGTACATAGGTATCACAGGCTCCTCCCATGTACAGAAGTATCACAGGCTCCTCCCACATACAGAAGTATCACAGGCTCCTCCCATGTACATAAGTATCACAGGCTCCTCCCATGTACATAGGTATCACAGGCTCCTCCCATGTACAGAAGTATCACAGGCTCCTCCCATGTACAGAAGTATCACAGGCTCCTCCCACATACAGAAGTATCACGGGCTCCTCCCATGTACATAAGTATCACAGGCTCCTCCCATGTACATAAGTATCACAGCCTTTGCCATGACACTCAGAATTGAGCTCAGGTTCCTCCTGTTTCCACTGATCATCCTTGAGATGTTTCTACAACTTGATTGGAGTCCACCTGTGGTAAATTCAGGTGATTGGACATGATTTGGAAAGGCACACACCTGTCTACAGAAAGTCCCACAGGTAACAGTGCATGTCAGAGCACAAACCAAGTCATGAAGTCCAAGGAATTGTCTGTAGACCCCCCGAGACAGGATTGTATGGAGGCACAGATCTGGCCTCTCTACCATACAGGCCTGATTGGTGGAGTGCTGCAAAGATGGTTGTTCTTCTGGAAGGTTCTCCTCTCTCCACAGAGAAATGCTGGAGCTCTGTCAGAGTGACCATCGGGTTCTTGGTCACCTCTCTGACTAAGGCCCTTCTCCCCGATCGCTCAGTTTGGCCGGGCGGCCCGCTCTAGGAAGAGTCCTGGTGGTTCTAAACTTCTTCCATTTATGGATGATGGAGGCCACTATGCTCATTGGGACCTTCAATGCTGCAGACATTTTTCTGTACCCTTCCCCAGATCTGTACCTCCATACAATCCTGTCTCGGAGGTCTACAGACAATTCCTTGGACTTCATGGCTTGGTTTGTGCTCTGACATGCACTGTTACCTGTGGGACCTTCTACAGACAGGTGTGTGCCTTTCTAAATCATGTCCAATCAACTGAATTTACCACAGGTGGTCTCCAATCAAGTTGTAGAAATATCTCAAGGATGATCAGTGGAAACAGGAGGCACCTGAGCTCAATTATGAGTGTCATGGCAAAGGCTGTGATACTTATGTACACGGGAGGAGCCTGTGATATGTACATGGGAGGAGCCTGTGATAATTATGTACATGGGAGGAGCCTGTGATACTTATGTACATGGGAGGAGCCTGTGATACTTATGTACATGGGAGGAGCCTGTGATACTTATGTACATGGGAGGAGCCTGTGATACTTCTGTACATCCATTTTGGAATAAGGCTGTAACATAACAAAATGTGGAGAAAGTGAAGCACTTTCCAATGGTTGCGTCCCAGCCAAGGAAAAGAAAGAGATCCAGGAGAGCTGCTGCTCTTGTGCACATTGCTGGATCAAGATGGTGTTCAGCTAAGTATAAGGGGGAAGGGTGAAGAGGGATAAGGGTGAAGAGGGATAAGGGTGAAGAGGGATAAGGGTGAAGGGGTGAGGGGGAACAGGGAAGGGGAAAAAGTGAAGCGGAAGAGGGAAGGGGTGAAGAGGTGAGGGTGAAGGGGTGAGGGTGAAGGGGTGAGGGGAAAGGGTGAAGGGGTGAGGGTGAAGGGGTGAGGGTGAAGGGGTGAGGGTGAAGGGGTGAGGGTGAAGGGGTGAGGGGGAGGGGTGAGGGGAAGGGGTAAGGGTGAAGGGGTAAGGGTGAAGGGGTGAGGGTGAAGGGGTAAAGGGGAGGGGGAAGGGGGGAGCTGGAAAGCCAGTGTACAACCACTTTAAGGAATACTAGTCCCACCTGAAGAAGTCACAGGTGCCGCCATTGGTGTGGTAAATTGCTTACAGAACCCGGGCACACATGAACTGTATGCAGCCTTGGACGAGTTCATGCAACTTTTAATTCACAGGCTGTGAACAGCTGCACAACCCCCCCCCCCCCTCCCCCTCCCCGGAGTGATGATAGAATTCCAGCACATACAACATTCATCCAAACAAAGTGACAAGGTAAAGCGTCTCTCCTTCCTGAATAGATGAGGAATAGAATCCATCAGACAATGTGGAGGAAACACATCCAGCCTGGAAAATGTCGTATCGATGACTGCGGCCCGCAGCGCCGTGCCATGAATTATACAGGAGGGGAGACTCGGGTTCCAGTATAACCACAGAGTGCGCTTTCTTCTCACAGACACAGGGGGGCGCCAAGGAGGAGAAGGAGGAGGAAGGATAAAAGACAGGAGACGCCCACAATACAGACAGGAAAAGGGAATCTGTCCATCTACACATCAGTGACAGGTTCTCTTCATAGAACCCCCATCAAATTTCATTCTAATTTCTTCATCAATTTAGGCCAATAAAAAAAAAAATCACAATAATTGTATAATGATTGGTTTGCGCAAAAGTTATCGCCTCTTCAAACTATGGGATATAGCCTGGAATTTTTATTATTTTATACTAGTAATGGTGGAGATCAGCGACTTATAGCGGGGCTGCGATATTGCGGCGGACAGTCTGATACTTTTTTGGGGGGATCAGTGACACCAATACAGTGATCAGTGCTAAAAATATGCACTGTCACTGTACTAATGACACTGGCTGGGAAGGCGGTTACATCAGGGGCGATTAAAGGGTTAAAGGGGTTGTAAACCCTCTGGGTTTTTCACCTTAAAGCGGAGTTCCGCTTAAAAAAAACGTGAAACTTTGACTTTTAATAATTGGACACTTACCTGTCCCAGGGTCCAGCAATGCGAGGGATCGAAGCCCCGCTCCTCTCCCCCTCCGCTCGGCGCCGCCGGCACTGTAACTGCAGGGCACCTACTGAGCATGCGCGAGCCGCGTAATCATCTGGGACCTGTGACGTGTCCCAGATGATTGCCGAGAGGAGGAGGGGGGGGGGAGGTCAACTTTCTCCCAGCGTCGAGGGTGCGCCAGAAGGAAGTGGGAGCTGGAACCCCAAATGTGGCATGTCAGGGGGTCACCTTCTCTTAAAGCGGAAGTTCCATTTCATTTTTTTTGGTGGAACTCCGCTTTAATACATTCTATGCTTTAGGGTGAAAAACCTTCTTTAGTGCAGAAGCCCCCCTGTGACAGACCTAGCCAGGACAGAGGCTTTTGGAGGGGACTGAATGCTAGCCTCTTGCCTACCGATTATGGGCCCTGGCATTTGGGGGAACGGTGCTCGTTGTGAGCTGTATGCCTGGGGACCCTTGAGGTGGCGTTACTTTAGATTCAGGTCCATGTCCCCCCCAAGACACACAGACTCTGGGAACCCTGGATATGCCATTGTGACGGGAGTCACTAATAGGGGCACAAGGTGAATGAGAACCCCAATATGATCTGTGCTAGTCAGAACCAATGCTGTATATATGTATATATAATGTGTGCTGTCTCATTATGTTGTGTACTATTTGCTGTGATGGTTGGGGTGTGACTGTATTCTATTATCCATTGTGTCTGTCTGCCTCAACTATTATGGGATGTCTAAGTGTCTTGCTGTGAGGAAAGAGGGAGGGGGGATTCCTCCAGCAGCTCCCCCTGTTAAGACTGTTTACTGATGAGAAGTTAAACACACCTGACCTGTGTGTCCATTGTCATTGGACAGTTTAACCCGCCCTGTTTTCCAAGGATGGGGGAAGTGTTTTGAAGTGGGATGTGTATAACATGTGTTTGAATAAAGATTCATTTTCTTGCTTGAACCTCAAGGCAGAGCCTTGTCTTGTACTTGGGGGGGGGAGAATTATTTGTATAGGTTCCTTGTTCAGCTGATGAAAGTGTTCGGTAGCTGCCTTTGTGTTTGGGTATGGAATGTCCTAAACGACTTTAACCCCTTTCATACTCGAGGTGTCGTTACACCGCCCCCCTTCTACTTATCTGAGCCCGATCGTTCCAGCGATGGAGACGAGCATAGCAGCTCCGGCCACTGTCTCGGGTCCTCATTGGACAGATTGAAAATCAATCCAATCCAGTGACCTGGGGGGACGAGTCCTGCTTTCTGTGTCAATGGATGCAGCAGCAGAACTTTGGAACGCGCCCACATGAGTGTCATTAGTCTAGACATTGACCCTAACTCCAGGCCTTGACCTTGACCCTAGTCCTTAAAACAGAGTTCCACCCAAAAGTGGAGCCTCCACTTAATTGTACCTGTTCCCACTCCTGGGAGACAATGTCCCGGCACCATATCCTGGAAGTTTTGCCCCCCCTCCTTCTTCCACCACCAGGCCAATTAGAAAACGCAGCACACTTCGCGCATGTGCAGTAGGGAACCAACTGTGAAGCTGAAACGCTTCACTGCCGGGTTTCCTTACTACGAATGGCGACGGCAGCACCCGAGAGCCAATCCGAAGATCGGCTGGGATGCCGACATCGTGGGATAGATGGACAGGTAAGTGTCCTAATATTAAAAGTGACCAGCTGCAGTATTTGTAGCTGCTGACTTTTAATTTTTTTCGTGGGGGCCCGGAACTCCTCTTTAACTTTAACCCTAGTTCTTAACCTTAACCCTAGTCCTTAACCCTAACCCTAGTCCTTAACCTTAACCCTAGACCCTAACCCTAGTCCTTAACCCTAGTCCTCAACCCTAACTCTAGAACTTAACCCTAGTCCTTAACCCTAACCCTAGACCTTAACCCTAGTCCTTAACCTTAACCCTAGACCTTAACCCTAACCCTAGACCTTAACCCTAGTCCTTAACCTTAACCCTAGACCTTAACCCTAACCCTAGACCTTAACCCTAGACTCTAACCCTAGTCCTTAACCCTAACCCTAGATCTTAACCCTAGTCCTTAACCCTAGACCTTAACCCTAGACCTTAACCCTAGTCCTTAACCCTAACCCTAGTCCTTAACCCTAACCCTTAACCCTAGTCCTTAACCCTAGACCTTAACCCTAACCCTAGTCCTTAACTCTAACCCTAGATCTTAACCCTAGTCCTTAAACCAAACCCTAGACCTTAACCCTAATCCTAGTCCTTAACCCTAGTCCTTAGCCCTAACCCTAGATCTTAACCCTAGTCCTTAACCCTAACCCTAGTCCTTAACCCTAACCCTAGTCCTTAACCCTAACCCTAGTCCTTAACCCTAGACCTTAACCTTAGTCCTTAACTCTAACCCTAGTCCTTAACCCTAACCCTAGTCCTTAACCCTTGACCTTAAACCTAGTCCTTGACCTTAACCCTAACCCTAGTCCTTGCCCCTAGTCCTTAGCTTTAACTACTTTGATGCTACTTGAGTGCCAGAGTGTGTCCCGTGGAAAAGCGGGTCTCCGAGCAGGCGCGCTGCTGGGGGACCCCAGAAGAAGAGGATCGGGGCCACTCTGTGCAAGGAGGTAAGTATGATATGTTTATTTTATTTTTTTTATTTTTTTTAAACAAACCTTTAACATCCCTTTAAATGTGTGCCTAGCCAGTGTTTATGTGTGATGTGTTCGGGGCTTTTACTAAGGGAAGTGCTTTGCAGAGAAACAAAAACCGCCACATCCCCGCTGACAGGGCGGAGCTTCGTCTTGTTTACATATGTAGAGCCCCGCCCAGCCTCTCCTCCCAATGATCGGCCGTCATCCATTGTCTGGTGTCCGCTGATCGGCTTCTGACGTGACCAATCACAGCAGAAACAGCGCCACCCTAGGTAGAAGTGTAGGATCACATTGTGTGTGTGTGTATATGTGTGTGTGTGTGTGTGTGTGTGTGTGTGTGTGTGTGTGTGTGTGTGTGTGTGTGTGTGTGTGTGTGTGTGTGTACACACACGATTCTGCACAGAACAGCCGCCTCGTAGCAGTAGACCTGTTATGGGGCGGTCAGCAAGCGATTAAAGAACATCGATTGTAATCAGGCTGTGATGGGGAACGTTCGTCTCTCAGGGACACACCTGCTTTTCATGGTCTGTATTTCAGTGACAGGGAAGCCGGAATCTCTCTTCTCTGTTCCTCCCAAAGAAAAGGATCAAATCCTAAAAGAAAAGTAACAAATGAAGACAAAAATAAAACCTTCATATTAACCGATCTCATCAAGTATTATTATTTATTATTATGTATTATTTATAATATTGTTATTATTGTTTTTATCAAGTATTTATAGTATGTATTACATGTATTTATAGTAAGTATTATTATTATGTATTTATATTATGTATTACATGTGTTTATATTATTGTTGTTGTTGTTATGTATTTATATGAAGTATTATTATTATTACTTATATTATGTATTATTATTGATTATATTATGTATTTATGTTAGGTATTTATATGAAGTATTATTATGTATTTATATTAGGTATTATTATTGATTTTATTATTTATATTAAGTATTATTATTTATAATATTATTATTAATATTATTATCAAGAATTTATAGTATGTATTACATGTATTTATAGTAAGTATTATTATTATGTATTTATTTGATGTATTTTGTATTTATATTATTGTTATTATGCATTTATATTATGTATTGCATGTGTTTATATTAAGTATTATTGTTGTTGTTGTTGTTGTTGTTACGTATTTATATGAAGTATAATTATGTATTTATATTAGGTATTATTATTGATTTTATTATGTATTTATATGAAGTATTATTATTTATTATGTATGTATAGGAAGTATTATTAGGTATTTATTTTATGTATTGTTATTTTGTATTTATATTATGTATTACATGTTTATATTAAGTATTATTATTATTATGTATTTATATGAAGTTTTATTATTACTTATAAATATTGTTATTATGTATTTATATTAGGTATTATTATTATTATTGATTTTATTATGTATTTATATTAAGTATTATTATTTATATTATTATTAATATTGTTTTTATCAAGAATGTATAGTATGTAATACATGTATTTATAGTAAGTATTATGTATTTATTTTATGTATTATGTATTTATATTATGTATTACATGTGTTTATATTAAGTATTATTATTGTTGTTGTTGTTGTTACGTATTTATATGAAGTATTATTATGTATTTATATTAGGTATTATTATTATTATTATTATTATTAATTTTATTATGTATTTATATTAAGTATTATTATTTATATTGTATGTATAGGAAGTATTATTACGTATTTATTTTATGTATTGTTATTATGTATTTATATTATGTATTACGTGTTTATATTAAGTATTATTATTATTATTATTATTATTATTATGTATTTATATGAAGTTTTAATATTACTTATATTATGTATTATTATTATTATTATTGCTTTTATTATGTATTTATATGAAGTATTATTATTTATTATGTACTATTTATAATATTATTTTCTTTATCATGTATTTATAGGTATGTATTACATGTGTTTATAGTATTATTATGTATTTATATTATGTACTATTATTTATTAGAAAGCAATAAAACCATACAGAGAAGATCTGGGGGAATTAGTGGAGGATCTCCTGTATACGGGTCGGGGTATATCTGGGAATAAGTTGGTATGTTAGTTAGAGGTGGAGAATCTCTATAATGATGGGGACACAGAAGAGAAGACGTAGTTATTAGCGGTGAGTGAACGTCCCATGACTCAGCGTGTCTTCCTGTCTGAGTGCCTATATTTTCTGTATGGGTGTCACCGGGACAGGAAGTGAGGGGGAAATCTCTCCGATGGGGACACAGAAGAGAAGACGTTGGTATTAGCGGTGGGTGAAGGTGCCGCCACTAAGCGCGTCTTCCTGTCTGAGTGCCTTTATTTTCTGTATGGGTGTCACCGGGACAGGAAGTGAGGGGAAATCTCTCTTATGGGGTCACAGACAGAAATGTTCCCTCTTCCTCCTCTAAAAACAGGACTGACCCCCCTCTCTCTATATATATTCTGATCTATCCCGGATAAGACATCATCATACATTACATAACACCCAGGCAGTGAGCAGGATCGGCCCATCCCCCATTACCAGTGTCGGTGTCCCCGGTGCACTTCTCGTACTTCCCGCTCCCTCCGCCGCCCGTCTCCAGGCAACCACCGTCCCGCACTGCACTCCGGGTAACCCCGCCCCTTTCATTCTAACCCCTAAGTAACCCCGCCCCTTCCACGATACACTTGAATAGCCCCGCCCTTTCCATTCTGCCCCTCCCCCTGCAGAGTAACCACGCCCCATTCCAATCAACACCTTGAAGACCTAACGTCATCACGCACAGCGCCCCCTGCTACCGACAGTGATTGGCCGGAGGGAGGTGACTGACGCGAAGATGGGCCAATAGTTACGCCCTGAGTAGCAAGGCGATCCAATGAGGAAGCGCGGGGCGGGGACAGAAGAGGAGCGGGTTTTGAGGTGAGTTGAACAGCGGCGGCGGAGCCCGGGGTGTGGAGAAGGAAGGGGGAGGGGAACACCGGGGGTCATAATAACAACCACCACACAGGAGGCCCCCGTCTATAATCTGACACCTCCAGGAGCCTCTGTTATCGCACCTCTCCTGTGTGCAGCCTGAGGGGTGAGACTCCGGTTTTCTGGGGCGGGCAGTGTGTCACAACCCCGCCTCCTCACACTGACTTAGCTCCTCCCCCCCACAGGGCCTGAAACATGAGACTGTCAGAGCTGTGTACAGAGGCAGCACAGGCTGTGTATTTAGGTCTCCCCTCCACTGGAAGGCTGATCTCAGGTTTCAGCTGGTGTGTGTGTGTGGGGGATGGGGAAGACACATTCATGTATATTCAGTCATTAGAAATCTGCAGTGATGTCACTTCCTGTTATGAGGTGACAACTCCGTGTCCCCGCCCCCCAAATGTCTTCCTGTGTTGTCACCTTCTGATGGAGAGAAGTTCCCGCCCCCATCATACGTGTGTGTGTATATATATATATATATATATATATATATGTCTCCCCGGACACTGTATACGATCGGGAGCTTCCCAGCCAATCACAGCGTTCCTCCTGCGATCAAAGCGCCTCTTCACCCTGAAAAAACAGCGATTTGTACCTGACTCCGCCCCCCCGGGTATTCCCCGCCCTGCGGTCCTCTGTATATGTGCAGGGGGCGGGGAATACCCTGGGAGGGGGAGGGGCAGCAGGATAGGGATCCTCATCCCTACTCTTCATACTGTTGTCATGTAGGAGGGGGGAGGGGATTTATTATAGGAGAGCTTCACTAAGGCTCACATCTATGCCGGGTGCGATCGATGCGTTTTGCTTGTTTTTTTTTTTTTGGCTCATAGGAAAGAATGAGAGTTCTGTCAGGAAGTGCGACTTCAATGTGACGTTACACTCCCTGCCAGTCGCATCAAAGTAGTGCAGGAACCTTTATGTGTCCAAAGTCACATGTTAGGGTCAGAAGTAATTGTTAGGGTCATGCTAACCCTACACCTCAACCCAAGTCTTTAATCCTAATCCTAGTCCATGACCCTAACTCTAGTCTTTGACCGTAACCCTAGACCCTAGTCCTTAACCGTAGTCCTTGACTCTAACCCTAGACCTTGACCCTAACTCTAGACCTTGACCCTGACCCTAGTCCTTGACCCTAACCCTAGTCCTTAACCCTAGACATTGACCCTAACCCTAGACCTTGACCCTAACTCTAGTCCTTGACCCTAACCCTAATCCTATTCCTTGACCCTAGACCTTAACCCTAGTTCTTGACCCTAACCCTAGACCTTGACCCTGACCCTAGTCTTTGACGCTAACCCTAGTCTTTGACCCTAACCCTACATCTTAACACTAGTCCTTGACCCTAACCCTAGACCCTAGTCCTTAACCGTAGTCCTTAACCCTAACCCTAGTCCTTGACTCTAACCCTAGTCCTTGACTCTAACCCTAGTCCTTGACCCTAACCCTAGTCCTTGACCCTAACCTTAGACCCTAGTCCTTGACCCTAACCCTAGTCTTTGACCCTAACCTTAGACCCTAGTCCTTGACCCTAACCCTAGTCCTTGACCCTAACCTTAGACCCTAGTCCTTGACCCTAACCCTAGTCTTTGACCCTAACCTTAGACCCTAGTCCTTGACCCTAACCCTAGTCCTTGACCCTAAACCTAGTCCTTGACCCTAAACCTAGTCCTTGACCCTAAACCTAGTCCTTGACCCTAACCCTAGACCTTGACCCTAACCCTAGTCCTCGACCCTAACCTTAGACCCTAGTCCTTGACCCTAACCCTAGTCTTTGACCCTATCCTTAGACCCTAGACCTTGACCCTAACCCTAGACCTTGACCCTAACCCTAGACCTTGACCCTAACCCTAGACCTTGAACCTAACTCTAGACCTTGACCCTAACTCTAGTCCTTAACCCTATTCCTTGACCCTAACCCTATTCCTATTCCTTGACCCTAACCCTAGACCTTGACCCTAACCCTAGACCTTGACCCTAACCCTAGTACTTGACCCTAACCCCTGACCCTAACCCTAGTCATTGACACTAACTCTACATCTTAACACTAGTCCTTGACCCTAACCCTAGTCCTTAACCGTAGTCCTTGAGCCTTAACCTCAGCCCTTGACTCTAACCCTAGCCCTTGACCCTAACTCTAATCCTTGACCCTAACTCTAGACCTTGACCCTAACCCTTGACTCTAACCCTAGTCCTTGACCCTAAGTCTAGTCCTTAACCCTAGACCTTGACCCTAACCCTAGTCCTTGACCCTAACTCTAAACCTTGACCCTAACCCTAGTCCCTTACCCTAGACCTTAACCCTATTTCTTAACCCTAACCCTAGATCTTAACCCTAGTCTATAACCCTAGTTTTTAACCCTAGACCTTGACCCTAGTCTTTGACCCTAACCCTAGATCTTAACCCTAGTCCTTGCACTTAACCCTAGACCTTAACCCTAGTCCTTAACCCTATTTCTGAACCCTAAACCCTAGATCTTAACCCTAGTCCTTAACCTTAATCCTAGATCTTAACCCTAGAACTTGACCCTAACTCTGGACCTTAACCCTAGTCCTAGACCTTAACCCTAACCCTAGATCTTAACCTTAGTTCTTAATCTTAACCCTATACCTTAACCCTAACCCTAGATCTTAACCCTAAACCTTAACCCTAGTCCTTGACCTTAACCCTGGTCCTTGACCTTAACCCTGGTCCTTGACCTTAACCCTGGTCCTTGACCTTAACCCTAGTCCTTAACTTTAATTACTTTGATGCTACTTGAGTGCCAGAGTGTGTAAAGTTGCACTCCATGAACAGAACTGTCATACCTTCCTATTAGCCCAAAAAAGTGAAAAATGCATTAAAAACACAACATTTGCGTTTTTTTGTGCGGGTCCATTGAAGTCTATTACACACAAAACGCAATCTGCTGGGGGGGGGGGGGGAGTCCCTGACCCTTTTCTAAAATAAACGCATTAGCTTAAAACGCACAGATGTGAATTGGATCCATAGAAAACCATGTTAAATGGAACAACGGATAGGTGTGAACCTCGGGTAAAATCTCACATTGTATATCTGTGTACAGAGGAGGGACGCTGACGTCTGATCTGTCTTACAGGTGACACCGATCCTTCCAGGAGGAATTGTTCAGACGTGTCACCCGGCGAGGCTCCGCCCTGTGCCCGCCATGTCGCTCACAAAGGTGAAGGTGGAGAAAACAGGTGAGGAGGATGTATGGGCTGTGGGTTTGGCGGGGGCTACAGGATTTTTATCTGGGGGGGGGGGGGGGCTGTACAATTTTTTTCTGGGGGCTGTAAGATTTTTATTTGGGTTGGCACAGGCTAAATCGGCCATCAGTGCAACATATCAGTGCCGCCTCATCAGCACCCATCAGTGCAGCGTATCAGTGCCACCTCATCAGAGCAGCTTATCAGTGCAGCCTCATAAGCGCCCATCAGTGCAACCTCATCAGTGCAGCATATCAGTGCCACCTCATCAATGCAGATTATCAGTGCAGCCTCATCAGTGCAGCATATCAGTGCCACCTCATCAATGCAGATTATCAGTGCAGCATATCAGTGCCACCTCATCAATGCAGATTATCAGTGCAGCCTCATCAGTGCAGCATATCAGTGCCACCTCATCAATGCAGATTATCAGTGCAACCTCATCAGCGCCCATCAGTTCAGCATGTCAGTGCCACCTCATCAATGCAGATTATCAGTGCAGACTCATCGGCGCCCATCAGTGCAGACCCATCAGTGAAGAAGAAGAATTACTTATTTTCAAAATTTTATAAACAAAACTAAGAAAAACGTAAAAAAAAAAATCTGTCTTTTTTCGTTTGTTTAGCAAAAAACTAAAACACCCCGGTAGTGATTAAATACCAACAAAAAAAGAAAGCTCTATCTGTCTCCAAAAATGCTAAAAATGTAATTTGGGTACAGAGTTGCGTGACCGCGCTGAAAGTTGGCCAGGAAGGGGGTGAAAGTGGCGGGTTTTGAATAGAGGTCGACCGATATGGGTTTTTCTCTGGCCGATGCCAAAGCCGATATTTAGAAATCGCAGTGGCCGATGGCCGATATGTGATGCCAATTTTTTTGGGCCGATATATTAGGCCGATTTTTTTTTTTTCCCTTCATCTCATAAAATCTGACAGTTAGACCCCTTTCACACTGGGGCATTTTTCAGGCGCTTTTGGGCTAAAAATAGCGCCTGTAAAACGGCTCCCCTGCAGTCTGTGTGAAAGCTCGAGTGCTTTCACACTGAGGCGATGCGCTGGCAGGATGTAAAAAAAAAGTCCTGCAAGCAGCATCTTTGGAGCGGTGTTTACCGCTCCTCCACCACTCCTGCCCATTGAAATGAATGCGCACCGCTGCCGAAGCGCCTGCAAAGCGTTTCGGCAGCAGCGCTTCAGGGGCGCATTTAACCCCTTCTTCGGCCGCTAGCTGGGTTATAAGCGCCCCGCTAGCAGCCGAATAGCGCCGCTAAAATGACGGTAAAGCGCCACTAAAATTAATAGCATTTTACCGTCAACGCATGCCCGCTGCAGTGTGAAAGCAGCCTTAAGTAATAAGTGATACAGAAAATTTTTTATACTGAAACATTTAGTAAACAAAAAACAAACCTCCAATCAGTTCACTTGTATGTAGAATTTAGATTAAAAAAAAAAACTATATCTTAAATATTAAATACACAAAAACAGGTAATCAAAACTTTTGGCCGAAAAAAAATGGGCTAACTTTACTGCTTATTTTTTTTTTTTATTTCATTAGTGTATTTTTTTTTAAAAAAATTGCGTTTGAAAGACCGTTGCGCAAATACCGTGTGACATAAAATATTGCAACAACCGCTATTTTATTCCCTAGGGTCTCTGCTAAAAAATATATATATAATGTTTGGGGGTTCTAAGTGATTTTATAGCAGAAAATACAGGATTTTTACTTGTAAGCAACAAGTGTCAGAAAAGATTTAGTCTTTAAATGGTTAAACTGAAAACTTCTCCACGGAGTTCAGTCTATTGATAAAAGAACCTGAAAGAGATACAATGTATCTTCTTATCAGACTTGGCTGCCCAGAGGAGGAGAGAAGAAAACTTCAGACAACTTGCATTGACTATTACAGAAGTCATTTGCAAGTCCTGCTGAATCGGCTTTTTTTATCAGCATAATCAGCCGCCAAATATCGGCCGATATATCGGTCGACCTCTAGTTTTGAAGTGGTTACATAGACACTGATGATGGGTACATTGGGCTCCATTCACATTAGCGCGTCTCCTAAGTCACACGATTTTGCAGTGCGACTTTGATCCGACTTCACCACAGTCGCACCAATAGTCGCCCCCAAAGTAGCGCAGGCACCTTTTCAAAATCGCCGCGACTCTGTCACACCGATTTATACGGGTGCCATTGACAAGAATGGGCTGCGATTTGCCGTGCGACTTTGTCTAAAGTCACATGACAAGTAGCACAAGTGTGAATGGAGCCTAAATTGACTACAGCCAGCAAGATCACCTTACATAACACGGTGAGGATCGGTTCTCAGCCCCTCGGGGCGATGCCTCCTATTTTCATGTTCTTGTGGAGCCACAGCAGCTGAAGAATCAAAAGAACCCGACTCACTTCCGGGTGTGTCAGATATCTGAGGACCCCCCTCCCCCCCCTACTGGTGACCCTGTACAGTGGACCTGTGTTGTATTCTATGCAGTAATAATGTAACCGGCATGAATTGTGAGATTCTCACGCGTCTTTGTTTTCGGCCAGATTTGGAGGCGGCCAACGCCCGGAACCGGCTGGAAGCCATTCTGCAGGGTCTCCTGGATAGGAATGAGGCCGACAGGTCAGTCACCGTCCTCTGATCACTCATTCTGCTTCTATATGGAGAATTCACAGTGTCTGTCAGTCAGTGGATTCTCATAGAGGAACCTTATGTAGAAAAAGGGGCGGGGCATTGTAGAAGGGGTGGCGCTTCTTGCTTAAAGTCAATGTATTGCAGGGAATGCAGCAGGAGCTCTAAGACGTGTACTCCTAAATTGTCAATTATATAAAAAAATAAAAATAAAAAGACTTGTACTCTTCTCCCCATCAGAGCAAAAGTGTCAAGCAAGTTGTAAGGCCCCCACAAAGGCTGTCCTATCTCCTGCCTGAACTCCTAGCTGATGGCAGATTGTAAGGCCCCACAAAGGCTGTCCTATCTCCTGCCTGAACTCCTAGCTGATGGCAGATTGTAAGGCCCCACAAAGGCTGTCCTATCTCCTGCCTGAACTCCTAGCTGATGGCAGATTGTAAGGCCCCACAAAGGCTGTCCTATCTCCTGCCTGAACTCCTAGCTGATGGCTGTCCTATCTCCTGCCTGAACTCCTAGCTGATGGCAGATTGTAAGGCCCCACAGAGGATGACCTATCTCCTGCCTGAACTCCTAGCTGATGGCAGACTCTAAAGTCCCATAGAAGATGACCTATCTCCCGCCAGAGATCATAGCTGATGGCAGATTGTAAGGCCCCACAGAGGATGACCTATCTCCTACCTGAACTCCTAGCTGATGGCAGACTCTAAAGTCCCATAGAAGATGACCTATCTCCCGCCAGAGATCATAGCTGATGGCAGACTGTAAGGTCCCATAGAAGATAACCTATCTCCTACTTTAACTCATAGTTGATGGCAGACTGTAAGGCCCCACAAAGGCTGTCCTATCTTCTGCCTGAGCTCATAGTTGATGGCAGATTGTAAGGCCCCATAGAAGATGACCTATCTCCTGCCTGAGCTCATAGCTTATGATGGCAGACTGTAAGGCCCCATAGAAGATGACCTATCATAAGCTATGAGCTCAGGCAGGAGATAGGTCATCTTCTATGGGGCCTTACAATCTGCCATCAACTATGAGCTCAGGCAGGAGATAGGACAGCCTTTGTGGGACCTTACAGTCTGCCATCAGCTATGATCGCAGGCAGGAGATAGGTCATCTTCTATGGGGCCTTACAATCTATCTCCTGCCTGAGATCATAGCTGATGGTAGACTGTAAGGTCCCATAGAATTGACCTATCTCCTGCATGCAATCATAGCTGACATATTACATACATATTTTATTAGCTATAGTATATGGAAAGCACCCTACCATTTCCTGCTGGTCCTGGTGGGTATAATCACACAGTGCCCATTTTATGGGGGGGGGGGGGGGGTAGTAGAGGATCTCCTGATCCTAATGGATATAATCACGCAGTGCCCATCTTATTTCTGTTATTATTGGAAGCTCTTGGCTGATCATTCACCTCTGTGTATTGTGTGTGTCATCCGCTTAGATTGTAAGCTCTAATGAGCAGGGCTCTCTGATTCCTCCTGTATTGTAATTGTACTGTCTGCCCTCATGTTGTAAAGCGTCGTGTAAACTGTCGGCACTATACAGTATAAATCCTGTATAATAATCATAATAATAATAACTCTGTGTCTGGTTTCTCTAGGGAACAGATGGAGGATGATGGCGGAAAGGCCTCGGCAGACCCCCATAGCAAGTAAGAGAGGTTGGGGAGAGAAGAGGGCGGTGTGGACACATTCGATGTTTATTAAAATGATAAATATGTATGGTATATAAATAATGGCACTGACTGGAAGCACTGATAGGCAGCACTGATAGGTGGCATTGGTTGGCACTGATTGGCAGCACTGGACATTGGCAGCAATGATGGGCAGCACTGTTGGGCACTGACAGCACTGATGGGCACTGATTTACACTGATTGGCACTGACAGGTGGCACTGATAGGCAGCATTTGTTGGCACTGATAGGCAGCACTGACAGGTGGTACTGATTGGCACTGGCACTAATTGGCACTGACAGGCGGCGCTGGCACTGATTGGCACTTACAGGTGGCACTGACAGGCAGCACTGATTGGCACTTACAGGTGGCACTGATTGGCACTGACAGGTGGCACTGGTTGGAAGCACATACAGAGGAGAGGGGGGTATCACATTGAGCAGATATTGGGGCATGTGAGAGCCGCTCAGAGTGTGACACTGCCATGTATTGTAACTACATGTAGGGAGAGAGAGCAGCTGTCAGAATTCAGCGTTGATGTCGGGGGTGGGCGGGACCGAGCAGCTGTCCAACGCCAGCCAATTATTGGGCTGCTTAAGAAAGGGGGCGGAGCCAAATACATGTAGCGGCCTGCCCAGACCCCATCCCATTGGCTGGTGTTTGATAGCAGCTCGGTCCCGCCCACCCCCGACATCAACACTGAATTCTGATGCAGCCTTTCACAGCAGCCAAGGCAGATCTCGGGAGACAACCGGCATGGGGCTACACAAACACTGCACGGGTGATTAGGGTGTGCCCGGGCACACTTGGCACACCCCGTGTGCACGTCTATGGCGGGTTCAAGTCTGGGCTCTGGCTGGGCCACTCAAGGACATTCACAGGTTTGTCCCGTAGACACTCCTTTGTTATCTTGGCTGTGTGCTTAGGGTCGTTGTCCTGTTGGAAGATGAACCTTCACCCCAGTCTGAGGTCCACAGCGTTCTGGGGAAGGTTTTTATCAAATATGTCTCTGTACATTGCTGAATTCATCTTTCCCTTGATCCTGACTAGTCTCCCAGTTCCTGCAGCTGAAAAAAATCCCCACAGCATGAGGCTGCCACCACCATGCTTCACTGTAGGGATGTATTGGCCAGGTGATGAGCGGTGTCTGGTTTCCTCCAGACATGATACTTGCCATTCAGGCCAAAGAGGTCAATCTTTGTTTCATCAGACCAGAGAATGTTGTTTCTCATGGTCTGAGAGTCCTTCAGGTGCCTTTTGGCAAACTCCAGGTGGGCTGTCATGTGCCTTTTACTGAGGAGTGGCTTCCGTCTGGTCATTCTACCATACAGGCCTGATTGGTGGAGTGCTGCAGAGAAGGTTGTTCTTCTGGAAGGTTCTCCTCTCTCCACAGAGAAACGCTGGAGCTCTGTCAGAGTGACCATCGGTGTTCTTGGTCACCTCCCTGACTAAGGCCCTTCTCCCCGATCACTCAGTTTGGCCGGACGGCCCGCTCTAGGAAGAGTCCTGGTGGTTCCAAACTTCTTCCATCTACAGATGATGGAGGCCACTGTGCTCATTGGGACCTTCAACGCTACAGACATTTTTCTGTACCCTTCCCCAGATCTGTGCCTCCATACAATCCTGTCTCGGAGGTCTACAGACAATTCCTTGGACTTCATGGCTTGGTTTGTGCTCTGACATGCACTGTTAGCTGTGGGACCTTCTACAGACAGGTGTGTGCCTTTCCAAATCATGTCCAATCAACTGAATTTACCACAGGTGGGCTCCAATCAAGTTGTAGAAACATCTCAAGGATGATCAGTGGAAACAGGAGGCACCTGAGCTCAATTCTGAGTGTCATGGCAAAGGCTGTGATACTTATGTACATGGGAGGAGCCTGTGATACTTATGTACATGGGAGGAGCCTGTGATACTTATGTACATGGGAGGAGCCTGCGATACTTATGTACATGGGAGGAGCCTGTGATACTTATGTACATGGGAGGAGCCTGTGATAATTATGTACATGGGAGGAGCCTGTGATACTGATGTACATGGGAGGAGCCTGTGATACTTATGTACATGGGAGGAGCCTGTGATACTTATGTACATGGGAGGAGTCTTTGATACTTATGTACATGGGATTTTTTTTTTTGTTCCTTAATAAATTTGCAAAGATTTCAAACAAACTTTTTTCACGTTGTCATTATGGGGAATTGTTTGTAGAATTTTGAGGAAAATAATGAATATAATCCATTTTGGAATAAGGCTGTAACGTAATAAAATGTGGAAAAAGTGAAGCACTGTAATTACTTTCTGGATGTGCTGTATGTATGTATGTATGTATATATATAAAATACACACACACACACAGATTATATATATATATATATATATATATATATATATATATATATATATATATATATATATATTAGTGTGTAAGTTTGATCTGAGAAGCAAATTCTCAGATCAGCAGTACACAATAGTTCCAGTTCCAACCAGAATCTTGCAGGCTTGTCCTAAATGTGTTCCTCTTTTTTTGTGATTTCAGAGACTCTTCTCCTTCTGCAGCTGGAAAAAGGTAAATTTTTGCTCAAACTTCCTCTTACACAATTAAAGTGAACCCCGGAGGTGAAATCCCCAAAAACATAACCGGGATTGTATTTTGTTCAGACTCTCCTGTACTTCCTCAGCGTTTTTGATTCTCGCTTCCTGGTGACACGACCCCCCCTCTCCGATATCATCACTACTTTCCATGAAGATCGCCTTTTTTCCATCTCCCACAACTCACTACTGGCCAATCATGATGATGGGCAGCTTAACCACTTACAGACCAGAAGATTTTTTTCCCTCCTTAATGACCAGGCCATTTTTTTGCGATGCGGCACTGCGTCGTTTTAACTGACAATTGCATGGTCGATCGATGCTGTACCCAAATGAAATTGACGTCCCTTTTTTCCCCACAAATAGATTTATCTTTTGGCGTTGTTTGATCAGCTCTGCAGTTTTTATTTTTTGCACTATAAACAAAAAAAGACCGACAATTTAGAAAAAAAAAAATATGTGTGTGTATATATATATATATATATATATATATATATATATATATATATATATATATATATATATATATATATATATATAAATTTTTTTTTTTTTTTTAAATATCCCCCCAAAAAGAAATAAATATTTCTTCATCAATTTAGGCCAATATATATTCTTCTACATATTTTTTGGTTAAAAAAATCGCAATAAGCGTATATTTATTAATTAAAAGTTGGCAAAAGTTAAAGCGTTTACAAAATAGGGGATTGATTTATGGCATTTTTATTTATTTTTTACTAATAATGGTAGCGATCTGTGATTTTTAGCGTGACTGCGACATTGTGGCGGACAGATCAGACACTTTTTTGACACTTTTTTTTTTTTTTTCCACCACTGACATTTATACAGCGATCAGAGCACAAAATAGCCACTGATTACTGTGTAAATGACACTGGCAGGGAAGGGGTTAACACTAGGGGGCGATCAAGGGGTTAAGTGTGTTTCTAACTGTGGGGGGAGGGGACCGACTGGAGAAGGAGAGAGATCCTAATCACTAGGAACAGCAGATCTCTCTCTCCCGCTCCCTCTCCCCCTCTCCCCCTCCTCCCCTGTCAGAACGAGGATCTGTCTGTTTACATTGACAGATCCCTGTTCTAGCTCTCTTTACCGCGATCTCGGTGGGGGGGGCGGCCGCGCAGCAGGCGTGCATCTGCTATGGTTCTTAAAGGGGCAGACGTACCCCTACGGCGATTTTGCGGGAATGAGCCGACCTGCCGCAGTATAATGGCGACGACTGGTCGGCACTTTTTTACATACAACTGGTGTAGCAGGGATCAGGGTTTTTTTTTTTTCTGTTTGTTTTTTACACACTATGATTGAATATTTTACTGAATTAAATAGATTAATTCAGTGTTTATTGTTGTTGTGATTGGACACAGCTAATCACATGGTACAGAGGGGCTGTGATTGGCCCTTTCTGTAATGTGACCAATCACAGTGATCAGCACAATAGTTCATAACGAATGGTGTGATTCAAAGCCATTCATTGTGTACAATTGTCATGTGGTCTGCTTTGATTGGTCACAGCGATCACATGGTACCGGCAGCAGGCCGGTATAATGATCTGTCATCTGCTGTTTCCACAGAAGGTGATAGATTGCGCCGGAGCGTGGCGCAATCCCGGGAGGACGTCCTATGACGGGCCTCCTGCCTGGCTGTCATTTTACAATAGATCAGGCGGACAGGAGTTAAAGTGGAGTTCCAGGATGGCTCCTCCTGTATTTTTAATTTTTTTTAATCACAATGGCAGCTACAGTCCGCTCCCGTCGACCATGCTCCCTGTTGCGTTTCACCAGGACGGGGCTTAATCTGGGTGAAACGCGTCGGTGGACAAGGTTGGCGGGCAGGGACGGTAGTTGAGGCCAGGATTCCCTTTAGACGACGCGCTTGATATTTACAGAGTGCAGGTCGTGTTTACCCTAAACTAGTTCACTCCAAAAACTAAACTGTTATCTGAACTTTTGGGTTGTTACCGACCTTTTAGATCTAAAAACTTTATTTGATTGCAACTCTCTGCACACCTTCCTTCTCTCTCTCTCTCTCTCTCTCTCTCTCTCTCTCTCTCTCTCTCTCCCCCCCCCCCTCTCTCTCTCTCTCTCTCTCTCTCTCTCTCGCTGTTAGGCCACCAGCACGTCTTTCCCACCACCGACGGAAGAAGAGAAAAGAGGAAGATGGCATCACAGAAACCGGACAGCCCAAAGCCAGTAAGAGTAATGGAGAGTCAGCGTAATCAGGGGCGGGGCTTCTTAGAGGAGGAGGGGCATCTGTGTGTCTTCAGCCTTCTGTCCTCTTATGCTGTGCATGGGGGGGGGGGGTTGACTGTTCATTGCTGTTCAGTTAAGGGACAACTTAACTCAAATAGTAAAATAGTTGCAGCAGTTGTAAAGCAGCAGAGAGCTTACAATTCCAATCAGTAAAAATTTCTTCCAGCAAAGGTCTGAATCGCATGATCCTTCACATCAAACCCTCCACCCCCCCCCCACCTCCTCTTATATCACAATAGTGTTCTTACATCAGTGTCCTCAGCCCCCCCTGCATATCGCCATCCCCCCCCCCCCCTTACATCAAAGTTCCTCACTTCAGTTTCCCCTTCACAGTAGTTTTCTGAACCCCCCCCCCACTTTAATTCACAGCCATATCCTCTCACCCCCCCCAAAGCCACATCCTCTACACACACATCCCCCGCCATGTCCTCTACCTCCCCTCACACTGTCCACCCCCCACAACTATGTCTTCTACACCCCTTCACCCCCCCCCCCCCAGCCATGTCCTCTACCCCCTTCACATCCAATCCTTGCCCGCCCACCAAGCCATGTCCTCCTCCCCCTCCCCCCAGCCATGTCCTATACCCCCCTTCACATCTTCTCCCCGCCCCCCCCCAAGCCATGTTCTCCTCCCACCCCCCCCCCCAAGCCATGTTTTCCTCCCACCCCCCCAAGCCATGTTCTCTACCCCCCTTCACATCCCCCCCCCAAAGCCATGTTCTCTAACCCCCCTTAACTCTCTCCCCCACCATGTGCTCTACCTCCCTTCACACCACCTGCCCCCCACAGCCATGTCCTCTTCACACTGCCATCACCCCCTCCAGCCATGTCCTCTACCCCCTTCACACACACCCCCCCCAAGCCATGTCCGCTACCCTCCCCCCCTTCTTTCACATCCTCCCACCCCACAGTCAGGTCCTCTCATACCCCCTTCACACCCCTCACATCCTCTGCCCCCCTTCAAATCACCCCCCTTCCTTACAGCCATGTCCTCTGCCCTCTGTGTTCTCTGGTTTTGCCACAATGCGTACAGCATCTCCTCATGTACTAAAAACAGTGCCGTCCAGTGCTGTGCTGCCTCCCTCTCTGTTGTATGAGAATGGCGGAGGCTGGAAGGAGAAAGCGGCTCCTTGAGTGGTGTGACTGCAGCTGTCCGGACTGAACAGTGACTTGCTCCGAATTTGGACCGTGGTCCACCATGTAAGGATGTTTGCTCCAATAAGTAATCTAGACTTCTCTCTGTTCAATACTCAGCATAGAGGCGGTGTGATTATAGTGATTACTCCGCTTCTAGTGGCTAATATACATCTCTAATATGATATAAATAATTAAGAGCAGGCATGAATGTGAAAGTCATATAAACAACTTCTCAAGTAAATGTTTCATAATAACTCCAAATATGTTTTCACTGAAAATACCCCGTACGTTCCCTTCAAATATACTGTGTGCTCTCTCCATCAGACACATTCGTCATCCGCCTCTTTGATCGGAGCGTAGACTTGGCGCAGTTTTCTGAAGACACGCCCCTTTATCCTGTGTGCCGAGCCTGGCTGCGCAATGCGCCTGGAGCAAAGGTCCCCGAACGCCCATCAACGCCCACGCCATCAGAAGAGGTAATGCAGCATGGCTTCACTTAGGACCGGCTTCCCTAATGTCTGAACCCCTTTAAGCTGTTATTAAGTATTACACTTGACCCCCTTAAAGTGGTGTTCTGGCCGAAATTATACTTTTTAAATAAAAATACCCCTATAATACACAAGCTTAATGTATTCTAGTAAAGTTAGTCTGTAAACTAAGGTCTGTTTTGTTAGTTTATAGCAGTAGTTTGTTATTTTATAAACTTACAGCAGGCTGTGGCCATCTTAAGTCTGGGCATCTGAAGCCAGACTGTATTTCTTCCTGGATCTCATCCTTGCAGATCTCGCACATGCTTAGTGCAGCACAAGCAGTGTAATAGGTTTCAGGTCAGGTTTCCATAGCAAGTGTCAGAGGAAGTTGCCGCCCCTTCCCAGAAGGCATTGCAAACAGGAAATGATGCGATGGGCCGCGGCCAGGGAGGAGGAAGTGGAAAATGAATACAGCAGATGTACAGTAGGTGCTGAGAAAAAAAATATCCAATTCGTTTACAGTGTACAGTTTAGTGAGGGATGCTGAAGAGTTGTAAAAGTGGGTGGAACTCCACTTTAAGTCTCTCCAGAAGTGCGGACATATCCCCATGTATCCACCGACTGGAACTCTCTGTTATATTGGAGTACCGCGGAGTAAATATGGAGGGAGGCTTGCAATGAATTCTTACATCCTCCAAATGAGTTCATAAATCATTAAAAAACAAAAAAAATAGTCGGCTGCTTCCAGGCTCCTAATCGGGTCACCTTCCGAAAACACTGGGTGCCAAACGCCAGGTAGGGGGCTCGTCCTCCGCCTCTTTGATCGGAGCGTAGACTTGGCGAAGTTTTCTGAGGACACACCCCCTTTATCCTGTGTGCCGAGCTTGGCTGCGCAAAGGTCCCCGAACGCCCATCAACGCCCACGCCATGAGAAGAGGTAATGCAGCATGGCTTCACTGAGGACCACCTAACGGTCACCTTCCGAAAAGACTGGGTGCCAAACACCAGGTAGGTGGGCTCGTCCTATGCACCTCTACACCAAACCAATCCAAGAGAAGTTAGCCTGGCAGCACTCAGTAAAATTCACACGCTGAGACCTCCTCCGCTGACGCGTTTCACCCCGAAGACCGGGCTTACTTAAGTCTCACCCTTGTATCTAAGAAGAGCTTTATATAAAGTTTTGGTTTCATGAGCTGATTTGTTCTGTTTTCCAGGGAGATGTGGTGAACGGGAGCTCTCAGAACATCTACCACCTACCTCTTCCCGTACCATGTCCCGTGACGGAGAGTGGAGATCCGGTAAATTTGAGAATTCCAACACCCTTCCCTCGGGATGAAGACCAGCTCAACCTCAGCATAGTAAGTCTTTTTATTTTTTCCAGTGAAGATAAAAAGGGAAGATTTAGGGCAAAGTATTATGAAAAAAATGTTATATATATATATATATATATATATATATATATATATATATATACAGAGGAACCGCGGTTAACGAGCGTTTTGAAAGACGAGCAACTTTTTAAAAAAATATGCTGACTCGGTTTGCGAGTGTTGTCTCGCAAAACGAGCAGAATTCAAGCTAATGGGGTGTGCAGTACCGCATTTGGCCAGAGATGCGGGGGGGGCACCGAGGACACTCGGAAATACTTGGAATCGCTCAGAAATACTCCGTTCCCGAGGCCGAGCTGTCCCTGAGTATTTCCGAGGCTCTCTGGCGGCCCCTCACCTGTGGCCACATGCGGTATGGCATGCAATAGAAGTCAATGCGGAACAAATTCTCTTCCTTTCCATTGACTTCTATGGGGAAACTCGTTTTGATATGCAAGTGCTTTAGATCCCAAGCATTCTCCTGGAATGGATTATGCTCCTAATCCAAGGTTCCACTGTATATGTATGTGTGTATATTAATTTATGACAATTTGTATTCTGTTACATGTTTTTGGTAAAAAAAAATCCCAATAAGCGTACATTGATTGGTTTGCACAAAAGTTACCCCATCTACAAAATAGGGGATAGATTTGTGACTGTGGGGAAAGATTGCGGTTGGCCGGCGGACATCGAGTCTGCCGGACCTGCTGATTGGCTCCCCCGCTGGCCAATGGAAGCATACGTGATTTTATAGGATTTGGTGCACACACATACTGGATTTTTTAGGATTTGGTGCACACACATACTGGATGTTTCCAGCGGCCTTGGCTGATGTCTGAACTTCAGCTGTGTTGCTCTACCTTTTGAGGAGAGGACTTCCTCCAGGTAGGCCTGCTTTTAGTTCATGCATTGCTATATAAGTCTCATAGTTAGGACCTTCAGTTAGGGAACACACTTATCAGAGGTGTCTTGATGCGGCAGAGTGGCTTCCACATGCGTTTGCAAACGTGCAACAAAAACTTCCTGGATTTAACCTGAGTGTTTAGGTTTAGTTTATTAGTAGCTTCAATGTTGGAGAATATTTGTATTTCTCATCATTTATCCCTCATACTTTCTATATCAGCCAGCAGAGCAGACGCCCAGCATGACCACCCTGATCTGTCGGAACATGGAGCGATGGAAGAAGGTCCGGCAGAGGTAGGAAAAAGACATCTCTTATGTAGAGCTTGTAGTGATATACTGTATGTGTGTGTATATGTATATACATATATTTATTGTGTGTCTTTGTGTGGTGGCAACCATCTTGAGGTGTACCGCCGATGCCTGATGGGGTAATGATGAAGAAGCGGACATATCGGTGAAGAAAGCCCAGATCCACAGGATATAGATAATATATTTATGTTTTTGATACTTTGTTCTTATTTCAGTTTTTTTTTTTTTTGTATTTTTTGTACAGTCTTACGCATTTCCTGACTGATTCGTATATCCCCCTGATGAAGCTAGTAGGCGAAACATGTCGGGCTAATATAGGAATATGAAACCTTTTTGTTTAAGTTGAACATTCGCCATATGACCACCTTCATCTTGAAATGTTGAATGTTCCTGAATGAACTGGCCCTGTTTTTGTTTTAAACTTTTTATTCTCATAAAATTATATATATTTTTCTATAAATATACGGTTTCCATTATTATTTGTAAGCACCGCCACAATCCCCCTCCTCCTTTCCCATTTCATATATTTAACTACATGGGATGAGGTGCCAAATACTCGAGTGTTCTACCTTTAGCCGGACATATTCAATATAAACATAATTTATTTTAGGTCCTCCTCTCCCAGTGAACACCTAATATGTATGTGTGTATATACCCTGTTTCCCCGAAAATAAGACCTAGCGTGATTGTCGGTGATGGCTGCAATATAAGCCCTACCCCCCAAATAAGCTCTATCTATCTATCTATCTATCTATCTATCTATCTATCTATCTATCTATCTATCTATCTATATTTAGGTATATATACACCTGGCCTGTAAAGGATCTAGAAGACTCCAGCAGAGGGCGCCTCTTTTATATCTGAATGTTTTTTGTATTTCAGGTGGAAAGATGCGTCTTACCAGAATCAGCAGCGCTACACCCAGAGCATGAAGATCTTGAAGGAGATGTACGAGCGCCAGTAACCCGGGCCGTCGGCGCTGTATTGTCGCAGTTGGGGCCTCCGCTGAGTATTGTATTTATTGCCATGTTTTTATATTGCACATCCGTCTGGAGTCTAAACCTGCAGCTGGTGTGTGTGTGGGGGGAGGGGGGATGGGCTAATGAATAGAAACTGGGCCTGGGACAAGGTAGAGGTACCACTTTATCGGTGGGTTTGCGTTTTCCTTTGTAATATGAGGTCTACAATCCAGCTGCATTCTGATTGGCTGCTGTGGGCGGCTCCTGTATTTTTGTTCCAAACCAGAATTGATGAATCTGGCCCCAATTTTTATATAAGAGGTGAAGAAATAAGCTATGTATGGTCTTTATTGGCACACACTTCATGCCAACACCAACCGCCCACGAGGCAGTATTGATGAGCAGGGCCACCGATTGGAGGGATATGGGCAATACTCCCGGGCCGGACCTCTTTACATTCAACACTTCCAGAAAGGGAGCCGGTGGATGAAACCACAGCATATAGCAAGCGGGGGGGGGGGCTGGAAGTGCCAGATTTGAATACTGTTCAAGCAGCTGCAGCTCTTAGACCCCTTTCACACATGAGGTAGTTCCCAGGCGTTTTAGTGCTAGAAATAGCGCCTCTGAAGCGCCTGAAAACGGCCCCCATGCCGCCGGAATGCTTTCACACTGGGGGGCGGTGCGTTTGCGGGACACGTTAGAAAAAGTCCTACAAGCAGCCTCTTTGCGGCGTTTTGGGAGCGATGTATACACCTATGCCAAAATGCCCCTGCCCATTGCAATGAATGGGCAACACTTCGGAAGCGCCTGAAATGTGCTTCGGAAACGCCGCAGCACAGGCGTTTATAACCCCTTCTTCGTCTGCTAGCGGGGGGTTAAAAGCGCCCTGCTAGCGGACAAAAATGCGCGGCTTAAACAGCGCTAAAGTGCTGCTAACGTGAGCGGCGCTAACGCACGCTTGGCCCCAGTGTGAAAAGGGGTCTTAAAGCTGATCTCCAGCTTTTGTTATACTTTGCACTGTTTTTTTGGGCCAAGCTGGCCCAAACTAGCCATGTCCCTCACCAACATGTGAGGCCGCTGGATGTCTGGTATAAACTAGGGTTGTACCAATACCGGTACTTGTGCAAATGCTCCTCTCAAACCGATACCTTTGCGATTTGAGCCCATGCAAAATAAATGGGCTCAAATCGCACTGCAAAGAATCGCATGCAAATTGGACAGGAATGTGGTGTGATTCCTCTCCGAATTGCATTTGGTTTCCCCCCCCCCACTGCTCCCAGTATAGAAAGACAGAGAAGCGCCATTTAAGGCTTGCAGCAATGGGCAAACAAACAGCAACAGTATCGGTAGTCGGTATCAGTGAGTACTTGACCGAAAGTATCGGTACTCATACGCGCCAGTAAAAAAAAAAAAACAGTATTGATGCACATCTAGTATGAATTGTATGTAGCTGAGGCTCCGTACAGAACTGTGTGTTCCGGGTTGAAGCCGAGACCTTCCCGTCTCATTACCGGAACACAGAAGAGTCTATTCTGAGCATCGCTCAGCCATTCATAGAAAGTGATGTATTGTATCAATGAATACAAAGCTTCCTCTGATTGGCTGAGTCATAGAGACAGGATGATGATGATGTCACAGTCTCTGACTCAGCCAATCAGAGGAAGCTTTGTATCCATTGATATAGGTCGCTTTCTATGAATGGCTGAGCGTCGTTCAGAATAGACTCTACTGTGTTCCGGGAATGAGACGGGAAGGTCTCGGCTTCAACCCGGAACACAGTGAGTTATGCTGTATGGAGCCTCAGCTACATACACTTTATACCGCACATCCAGGGGCCTCACGTTAGTGAGGGACATGGCTCGCTTGGGCCAGCTTGGCCCAAATAAAATAATAATGTAAAGTGAACCAAAAGGTTCGGCTTTAGGGCCAGTTCACACCATAGAAACGCAATCTAGTGCGTTCAAAATGCTTTTTTGAATGCTCGTTTTTAATGCGTTCCAGTGCATTTTTTTCCCCCCTCTTTTTTCTTAACCTTAAATAAGGACATGTGTGTTCCCTTCTGTTTTTGGTGCGTTTTTGATGCGTTCCAGTGCATTCCCCCCCCCCCCTTTTTTTCTTAACCTTAAATAAGGACATGTGTGTTCCCGTGTATTTTTGATGCGTTCCAGTGCATCCCCCCCCCCCTCTTTTTTCTTAACCTTTAAATAAGGACATGTGTGTTCCCTTCTGTTTTTGGTGCGTTTTTGATGCGTTCCAGTGCATCCCCCCCTCTTTTTTTCTTAACCTTAAATAAGGACATGTGTGTTCCCGTGTATTTTTGATGCGTTCCAGTGCATCCCCCCCCCCCCTCTTTTTTCTTAACCTTAAATAAGGACATGTGTGTTCTAGTGTATTTTTGGTGTGTTCCAGTGCGTTTTTTGGTGCATTTAGGCGTGGTCCAGTGCAGAAAAAATGCAGCATGTTCTACTTTTTTATTTTCTGGAACCACAAGCACTGGTGTGAACTTATGCCATTAAAAACCATATGAAACCTCCTTTCCTTGCTTTTTTTTTGATGCAGGAAAAAAAATGCACTGGCCTTCATGTGGTGTGAACTGGCCCTTAAACTAATTACGATGAGAGAAACTGGAGGCAGGAAAGGTCTTCTTTTGCAGGCAGTAACTCCTTTTCTTTTTTTTAATTTCTTTTTTTTTTTTTATTGTTTATTTATTTTATTTTTTTTTAACTAGACAGGGTCGCTTTAAAATCTTCACCTTTTACTGAAATAATGTAAAAGGTGAACTAACCCTGAACCCCCAGCACTGCAGAAACACACAGAAGACACACCTTCTCTCCTCCTCCAAAGGAAGTGACAGCGACTTCCAAGGCGGACTCAGGAGGAGGAGGAGGAGGGGCGTGTCTCGCATGTGTTGTCTGCTCAGGCTGCCCATTCGTTTCAGCGCAGGCAGCGCCCTCACATTGCCCACTTTTTATGAATACACTACGCTGCTATGAGTGATGAAACTTCGTTATGAGTGGCTGGAGGAAGCCGGAGGATGGGGCAGTAAACAAACAAACAAATATGTGACTTCCTGAAGTTTACTGGACGGATGATTTTTTGTCCTGTGTTAAAACTATACTAATGTTAAAATAAGGAGGCTTTACTATCAACTTAAAGCTCAATTCTTAGAATTAATCTCCTTAAAAAAATAAGTGAGGACACTCAGTTAAGTCCAAGGAGGTGCATCACATCTCCTGGGCTTGTCTCTATTTTTTTACATCTGACGGTTTTATTGCACACCCAGAAGATGGCTATACTTGTATTTCCGGGAGCCTGACAGGTCTAAGCATCTTCAACATTAGAGCAGGTGCAGCTGCTATGCCTGCCCAATCACAGAAGCCTTTGTATTTTGTGAAGGAGCTTACATAATACAAAGGCTTCTTTGAATGGGCACCAGAGGGGGGAGGAGTGGGCATAGCTGCTCTGTGTGCCTCTCTCTCTCTTACAGCCTGAGTGTAGAGCAATAAACCTGTCAGACATAAATAATAGAGATAAGTTCAGGAGGTGTCATGCATCTTCTTGGACTTACCTCATAGTGTGCCTGCACTTTGTTACAAAGGTGGCTAAATTCCCTGAATTCAGCTGTGAAGTGCACTGGGTTCAAAAGGAAAAATACGTTTTTATCCAAGGATGGGGGGGTCTTATTGACGTTCATCACCTCCCCCCATAATAAAGACATTACAGAAAAAAAGTGGAAATGGGAGTTTTGAGGTGCAAATTTACTCAACTTGAAACAAATTGTTAAAAAATTACAAAATTTTGTTTAACGTTACAAATGTTAAAATCAGCATATGAAAATTTATACGCCAAAAAATCCTTTGTACCACAATCTAATTTTCATATGTTGATTTTAACATTTTTTATGTTTATTTAATACAATTTTGTAATTTTTTTTTACTTTGGCTTTGTTTCAAGTAATTTTGCACCTCAAAACTTCCATTTTCACTTTTTTTTCTGGGTTCACTTTATTGATGGGCCCCAGAATCTGCACATACTTACCTTCCGGTGGATGCTCAAACCAAGGAAATCATGGAAGCTCCAACTCAAAACCTGGAGCTTACACAGGCCTGAGGACCTCCTTCTTCCCACCCCATGGGAGAGCGCTGGGTGCCTGAGCGGCCAATCACTAAGCACCAGTATTGTCACATGGGAGGGAGGAGAATTGGTCACATACTTCTCATGTGACCAATAAAGAGAACCTGTTGCTTGCATAGAAAAATCAAAGGTTATAACAGAGATTCTTCCTCAAAGGTTTTATCACACATACAGATTGTTAACTTTGCCATTTTTGAACTTGCCTTTCCTTATTTTGTGTCCAGGGGGACTGGGCAATACTAGAAAAATCATTTGATTTTAGAGCATTTTATTTAAAAAAAAAAAAGCTATTTAGCATTTTTTTTATGTAATTTGTAATACATTGTGGCTTGTTTTTAATGGACCTCCCTGTATGTTTGCTGGTTTTGTGTGATGTTACTGGAGAATAATAAAAAAGTAATAAAACTTTCTGTGTACACGTTCCAATCTCTTCTCTTTTCCATACAGATCCTGCCCTGTGTATGGGCATTCGTTGTAGCAGATTATCGTACTCTTCTTTGTTCATGGCCATTGCTAGGCCCACATTGTCACATGAAGAGGGGGGGGGGGTTGGCATTACCGCACCCTTCATGCTGACAGGTAGCATTCTCCCCAGCCACTGCGCTTGTCACGCTGACAGGAGGCACCCTTCCCCACCTCTGCCCCCTTCACGCTGACAGGAGGCACCCTTCCCCACCGCTGCACCCTTCACGATGACAGGAGGCACCCTTCCCTGCCTCAGCGCCCTTCACGATGACAGGAGGCACCCTTCCCCACCCCTGCCCCCTTCACGCTGACAGGAGGCACCCTTACTGGTCGCTGTGCCAGTCACGCTGACGGGAAGTACCCTCCCAGGCCGCTGCGCCCATCCCGCTGACAAGGGGCACCCTCCCCAGGCACTGTCCTCATCACGCAGACAGGAGGCACCCTCCCCGGCCGCTGCGCCCATCACGTGGACAGGAGGCCCCCCTCCCCGGCTGCTTCACCCGTCAAGTCGACAGGAGGCACCTCCTATGTGTTTCATGCTGAAAAGGGCTTATGCTTAAGCACTATTCAGCGTGAAAAGTGTCAATGGACCTCGCTGTGATGTTTTTATTACTTGTTTGAAGTGCTACAATAAAGATTCGGAAGTGTTCTACCTGAGCGTGCCCCTATCCAGTTATTTCAGGGGCGAGCACCTTAGATGTAGGGGTGGTATGGGGACAGACCTGGAGCACTGCTCCATTTTTGTTGGTCTCAAAGTGGTTTTACCCTAAATGATCCTGTCCCTTTTAAAGCTTGATATATAATGCAGTGTTTTTGCAGTGTCATTTGCCCCATTCCATGTTCTACAATACCTGGTTTATCCTGCCTGTTCCGTGTGTTTCCCCCATGTAAACTGACCACGCTAATCATGGCTGCTGATCGTGTAGTCAGTTCATGTCCCTCCGTCATCCTGCTGTGTGTTCAGCGTCTCTGCATCTCCCCCTCCCAACAAATACTGTACCTGCTGCCTTTTAAAAAAGGACATTTACCTGTCCAGGGATCTAGAGCTTTCCCCACCCAGGCTGGTTCATTTCTACCATAACCATACTACCCATCCCCCACCCCCACCAATCCATCCCATAATGATGCACTGTGTGCGTCTCTCTCTATAAACAACAACAACAAAAGCAAACTGAACATGAAAATGACTTTTATTAACTATCCCAGTTAGTTTCCATTACATAAGTATTTGTTCCTCTGCGTGAGGTTGCGGTTTTTATTCACACATCCAGATTCTCTATATCAGCAGCCAATGGGGGGATCACATTCAGAGAGGGACCTCCTTATCCTCACATGTTAGAACACAAACAATAAAAGTTCTGCAACAGCTTTCCACTAAGTAAAGAAATGTTTTCTCAGCTTCAGTTGACGTCGTTGGTTTGCATTCTTTAGACACTTCTATGACTTTTTCCTTCAGCTTCCTCTTCTCCTGTGCTTCTCAGCCATGTCTGTCTATCTTCCTGTTTCTTGCTTTAGCCAATTTAGTGTTTTTTTTTGTTTTTTTTAATAACCATTATGGAATATCATCATTAGCAACCATTGGGAAGTTAAACGGTCAATTGCACTTTTTCCCCCCCCAGTGGGCTTCTGCTATTAAATGCTAATGAACTTGTTGAACTAGTTTGCATTTAAAAAGAAAGTGATATTGGCAGGAAAGGGAGGGAGGCAGGCAGGTGAAGCATGCAGTATTCTAGGATAGGACACAGATCTGCTCTCTGGATACAGCAGAAAGATCAGAGCCCTTCCAAGTGACGTCATATCCCAGGTTAATGGCAGTAAATGGCAAAATATGTACGAATAAACAGAGATGGAAACTGCAGGGGGGGAGGGGGGGACAAAATAGTGAATATTGTAGGACCTGTACAAGCCAAGGAATTAAATTCTAAATTTATATAAGAGCTGAAATGTTTACCTATCCTGGAGAAAATGCTGCGCCTAGCTCTCTTCAGGGCTGGTCATGTGACCAGTGGCTAGGTTTTTGGTCGTGTTACCAGAGGCTAGGTTTTTGGTCATGTGACCAGAGGCTAGGTTTTTTGGTCATGTGACCAGAGGCTAGGTTTTTTGGTCATGTGACCAGAGGCTAGGTTTTTTGGTCATGTGACCAGAGGCCTAGGTTTTTGGTCATGTGACCGAGGCCTAGGTTTTTGGTCAGGTGACTGAAGCCTGGGTTTTTGGTCATGTGACCAGAGGCTAGGTTTTTTGGTCATGTGACCAGAGGCTAGGTTTTTGGCCATGTGACCAGAGGCTAGGTTTTTTGGTCATGTGACCGAGGCCTAGGTTTTTGGTCAGGTGACCGAAGCCTGGGTTTTTGGTCATGTGACCAGAGGCTAGGTTTTTTGGTCATGTGACCAGAGGCTAGGTTTTTTGGTCATGTGACCAGAGGCCTAGGTTTTTGGTCATGTGACCGAGGCCTAGGTTTTTGGTCAGGTGACCGAAGCCTGGGTTTTTGGTCATGTGACCAGAGGCTAGGTTTTTTTGGTCATGTGACCAGAGGCTAGGTTTTTTTGGTCATGTGACCAGAGGCTAGGTTTTTTTGGTCATGTGACCAGAGGCTAGGTTTTTTGGTCATGTGACCAGAGGCTAGGTTTTTGGCCATGTGACCAGAGGCTAGGTTTTTTGGTCATGTGACCAGAGGCCTAGGTTTTTGGTCATGTGACCAGAGGCTAGGTTTTTGGTCATGTGACCAGAGGCCTAGGATTTTGGTCATGTGACCGAGGCCTAGGTTTTTGGTCATGTGACCAGAGGCTAGGTTTTTTTGGTCATGTGACCCGAGGCTAGGTTTTTGGTCATGTGACCCGAGGCTAGGTTTTTTGGTCATGTGACCCGAGGCCTAGGTTTTTGGTCATGTGACCCGAAGGCTAGGTTTTTTGGTCATGTGACCAGAGGCTAGGTCTATGGCCATGTGACCAGAGGCTAGGTCTTTGGCCATGTGACCAGAGGCTAGGTCTTTGGTCATGTGACCAGAGGCTAGGTCTTTGGTCATGTGACCAGAGGCTAGGTTTTTTGGTCATGTGACCAGAGGCTAGGTCTATGGCCATGTGACCAGAGGCTAGGTCTTTGGCCATGTGACCAGAGGCTAGGTCTTTGGCCATGTGACCAGAGGCTAGGTCTTTGGCCATGTGACCAGAGGCTAGGTCTTTGGTCATGTGACCAGAGGCTAGGTCTTTGGTCATGTGACCAGAGGCTAGGTTTTTTGGTCATGTGACCAGAGGCCTAGGTTTTTGGTCATGTGACCAGAGGCTAGGTTTTTGGTCATGTGACCCGAGGCCTAGGTTTTTGGTCATGTGACCGAGGCCTAGGTTTTTGGTCATGTGACCAGAGGCTAGGTTTTTTTGGTCATGTGACCCGAGGCTAGGTTTTTGGTCATGTGACCCGAGGCTAGGTTTTTGGCCATGTGACCAGAGGCTAGGTTTTTTTGGTCATGTGACCCGAGGCTAGGTTTTTGGTCATGTGACCCGAGGCTAGGTTTTTTGGTCATGTGACCCGAGGCCTAGGTTTTTGGTCATGTGACCCGAAGGCTAGGTTTTTTGGTCATGTGACCAGAGGCTAGGTCTATGGCCATGTGACCAGAGGCTAGGTCTTTGGCCATGTGACCAGAGGCTAGGTCTTTGGTCATGTGACCAGAGGCTAGGTCTTTGGTCATGTGACCAGAGGCTAGGTTTTTTGGTCATGTGACCAGAGGCTAGGTCTATGGCCATGTGACCAGAGGCTAGGTCTTTGGCCATGTGACCAGAGGCTAGGTCTTTGGCCATGTGACCAGAGGCTAGGTCTTTGGCCATGTGACCAGAGGCTAGGTCTTTGGTCATGTGACCAGAGGCTAGGTCTTTGGTCATGTGACCAGGGGCTAGGTTTTTTGGTCATGTGACCAGAGGCCTAGGTTTTTGGTCATGTGACCAGAGGCTAGGTTTTTGGTCATGTGACCCGAGGCCTAGGTTTTTGGTCATGTGACCAGAGGCTAGGTTTTTGGTCATGTGACCAGAGGCTAGGTTTTTTTGGTCATGTGACCCGAGGCTAGGTTTTTGGTCATGTGACCCGAGGCTAGGTTTTTGGCCATGTGACCAGAGGCTAGGTTTTTTGGTCATGTGACCCGAGGCCTAGGTTTTTGGTCATGTGACCCGAAGGCTAGGTTTTTTGGTCATGTGACCAGAGGCTAGGTCTATGGCCATGTGACCAGAGGCTAGGTCTTTGGCCATGTGACCAGAGGCTAGGTCTTTGGCCATGTGACCAGAGGCTAGGTCTTTGGTCATGTGACCAGAGGCTAGGTCTTTGGTCATGTGACCTCTGCTGACAAGGAGGAACAGTCAATCTAAACTATGAGCCTCTGCTTCATAAGAGATGAAAGGCCTTTGCTTCCGGTCACATGCTTCAGCACTGTAGGGAGTACAGAGCACCATTTTCTCCAGGCAAAGTAAGAATTTCCCAGCCGCTCTATTGCTCTATCTCAGCAAGACCTAGCTTTAAACCTGAAAAAGTAGAGTTCTGCTTTAAGATGGCAGGAGAAACAATGAATTAAAGTGAACCTGTCAGAACGACTGTTACCTGGTGCAGCCGAGGCTCTAGAGGTGTGCGCTGCCCTGGAACTAGCATCTGACTATGCCAGCGTCCACACCCTTATCTGTACCAAGTCACAGCTGTACTGACAGGTACTCTTTAAGGAATTTTTATGCTAGTGGGTTAAATGAGGCCTCCGCACACGTAGTATGGATTTAGGATCCTTCCCCCAGCAGTTTTAGAAGGCCCTTTGGTAGAAATGGTGGACGAGGGGGGCACAGCCGGGTGCGATCAGCTTCTGGTTTCTCACTTCTCCTGCCTTGCGATTGGAATGCTCCTCTCTTCAGTCTTGGACGTTTCTACGACCGGCGCTTGGATGGAGAGCAGTCCGTCGGCGGCCAGTGCCGAAGTGATGGAGGCCGGATTCACCGTTGCGGGTAACTTGTATCTGCGGTGGAACTCGCGGGAGATGAAGCCGTGTTCATCCTGGAAAATACAGAAAATTATTTGTGTCTGATATGATACCGGCTCCTCTGTGGAGTTCCAAACTTGGCTTCCCTGGGGAAAGGGGGTGGGGGGGGGATGATCGACCGATTCAAATTCTTTGTGAAGAAATAGCCGGCCGCCTGCGTCCTTAACTACCATGAGTCATCATCGGTCAGCGGGCTTCCCCACTGACAGATGAATATAAAAAATGCCGGCAATTGAAAAATGTTAAAAAAAACGGATTAGGGTGTCATGTGTCCCCCCCCCCAGTCCATAAAAGGCCCTTCTGGTCTGGTATGGATTTTTAGGAGAACCCCATGCCAAAATGAAAAAAAAAAGAAAAAAAAAAAGCGGCGTGGGGTTCCTCCCAAAAACCATACCAGACCCTTATCCGAGCATGAAGCCTGGCAGGTCAGAAAAGAAGGGGGGGAGCTTTCTTTTGAACCATACCAGGCCACATGCCCTCAACATGGGGGGGATGGGTGCTTTGGGGCAGGGGGAGCTCTGCGCTCCCCACCCCAAAGCACCTTGTCCCCACGTTAATGGGGGACAAGGGCCTCTTCTTGACAACCCTGGGCTGTGGTTGTCGGGGTCTGCGGGTGGGGGGCTTATTGGAATCTGGGAGCCCCTTTTAACAACAGGGCCCCCAGATCAGTGAATGGGTATCGGGTACAGTGCCCATTCACCAAAAAGTAAGAAACCATTTTTGAAAAATCCTTTATTAAAAGTAAAAAAAAAAAAAATGTGTTCCCCGATGTACAAAAAACCGCTTTGCCTCCTAAGAGGCTACGCGCCGTATTGCCCTCTCTTCGGCTTTGACAGCTCTTATCTAAGCAAGGGGCGGGGCCACCCAGCTACGTCACCAGGTGGCACCGCCCCCTTCTGGCAGGCCTTCTTTATCTTTATATTCATCTGCCAATGGGGAAAGAGATGATGACTCATCGTTGTTAAGGACGCTGGCGGCCGCCTTCCAGGCCCGCTGCTTGACAACCAGCTATTTTTTTTCACACAGAATTCGAATCGGTCGATCGTTTTTCGACCGATCCGAATTCTAATCGTTCTGGAAAGTTGGAATTTGTTAGAAAAGTAATGAATGAAACAAATTTTAACTAAAACGCAACAAAACAAATTCCATAACGAAACTAAATTAGTGACATAACGGATCTATCTGAAACGACACACATTTTTCCATTCTGCACATCTAGGGTTCACCTACAGCAGAGCTAAACTAGGCAATACACAAACCCAAGCCACACTACTCCAGGTGACAGAACAGCAACCAGCTGCAAATGATCAGCCTTCAAGGATCCTTCACGTTGAACATACAGAGGTCCAGGCCACGGAGATGTCCTTCACCACAGATGTAACACCACCCCTGAGGGCTTAGTCCTATGACTTGGCCCTTATAGCAGGTGAAACGTGTTAGTGGTGGAGCTACCACCAGATGTAACCCCACCCCCGAGGAGCTTATCCCCCCCCCCCCCCCCCCCCAGACTCCTAGGACTAAACCCATAAAGCAGGCAAGACATGTCAGTGGTGGCGTTACATCACGGACATGTTTCACCCGCTATATGGGCTTGCTCCCTTAGACTCCTATGACTAAGCCCCTATAGCAGGCGAAATGTGTCAATGGTGGAGCTACCACCACATGTAACCCCACCCCTGAGAGGCTTAGTCCCCCCCGACTCCTATCACTAAGCCTGTATAGCAGGCGAAATGTGACAGTGGTGGCGTTACATCACTCGCATGTTTCGCCTGCTTTACAGGCTTAATAACTTATACTCTATGACTGAGCCTGTATAGCAGGCAAAACATGTCAGTGGTGGCGCCCGCTATACAGGCTTAGTTATAGAAATCCCTCTCAGGAAAGCATGGGGGTTACAAATTTAGCTTAGTCATAGGAGTAAAGGGGGGGCGAAACATGTCAGTGATGTAAACTCCATCGCTAACAGGTTTTGCCTGACACACAGGCTTAGTCATAGGAGTCTAGGGGACTAAGCCCCTCAGGGGTGGGGTCACATCTGGTAGGGAAGGACACATCTGAGTGACCTGCTCTGGTGTTGATAATGTTTGTCGGTGTTCAAGAACAGAGCAGTATGGACCAGAGTATGTTCAGAGCTAGACTAAGGGGGGTTTGGCCAAGCTGAAACCAATGACTTGCTCTTATGAGTGTTGTAAAAAAAATATTCCAGTTACCGGTCGCTCCTCGTGCTTGGCGTGCACCTCCACATTGTCTCCAACAACTTTGACCGTCAGCTCTTCGGGGGAGAAATGTTTGACATCCAGCAGTACAGAGAACTGGTCTTTGTCCAGCTTCACCTATGTGGAGACAAAGAACATCGGCCATTATTTGCACAGGTCTGACTCTTCTAACCCGCCCATTCTATTTCCTCTTTTCTGTTTTATTTCTATGTTTCTAATGGATCATGCCAACAGAAATATCAAACACTAATATGGGAGCTGTCAAGTGGCCGTAAGGGACAGCGATCTCTAACAGCCACATGTAACGTATCTCTAGTCTCTGACAGTCACCTGTGGCATATCTTCCGTCTGACCACAGCTGTAGTATGTCTGCATTCTCTGACCATCTCCTGGATGTTTTTTCACAGTTTGTGGCCTGTAGTGTGTCACCTTCCCCCTTTGAATAGACAAAATATGGCCTCGGGACACACTAAGGAGATAGTTGGAATAAAATAAGCCCAATTGGGAACAGTAATAAGAACTCCCGGCAAGTGTCTGGACCGGCAATAACCCCCGGCAAGTGTCTGGGCCAGCAAAAACCCCCGACAAGTGTCTGGGACAGCAATAGCCCCCGGCAAGTGTCTGGACCAGCAATAACCCCCGGCAAGTGTCTGGACCAGCAATAACCCCCCGGCAAGTGTCCGGGCCAGCAATAACCCCCCGGCAAGTGTCTGGACCAGCAATAACCCCCGCCAAGTGTCTGGACCAGCAATAACCCCCCGGCAAGTGTCTGGGCCAGCAATAACCCCCGGCAAGTGTCTGGACCAGCAATAACCTCCCGGCAAGTGTCTGGGCCAGCAATAACCCCCGGCAAGTGTCTGGACCAGCAATAACCCCCCGGCAAGTGTCTGGGCCAGCAATAACCCCCCCAACAAGTGTCTGGGCCAGCAATAACCCCCAACAAGTGTCTGGACCAGCAATAACCCCCCGGCAAGTGTCTGGACCAGCAATAACCCCCCGGCAAGTGTCTGGACCAGCAATAACCCCCCGGCAAGTGTCTGGGCCAGCAATAACCCCCCGGCAAGTGTCTGGGCCAGCAATAACCCCCCGGCAAGTGTCTGGGC
The DNA here is from genome assembly GCA_037952925.1 of Lithobates clamitans. Classification (NCBI taxonomy): domain Eukaryota; kingdom Metazoa; phylum Chordata; class Amphibia; order Anura; family Ranidae; genus Lithobates; species Lithobates clamitans. The sequence continues at coordinate 68,731 of JBBGZY010003443.1, read as the reverse complement.
CAGCAATAACCCCCGGCAAGTGTCTGGACCAGCAATAACCCCCCGGCAAGTGTCCGGGCCAGCAATATCCCCCTGACAAGTGTCTGGGCCAGCAATAACCACTGGCAAGTGTAAGAGCCAGCAATGATAACATCCAGTATACACTATGTTGTCAGAAGTATTGGGACGCCTGCCTTAACACGCACATCCCAGTCTTAGTCTGTAGGATTCAGTATTGAGTTGGCCCACCCTTTGCAGCTATAAACAGCTTCAACTCTTCTGGGAAGGCTGTTCACAAGGTTTAGGAGTGTGTCTATGGGGATGTTTGACCATTCTTCCAGAAGAGCATTTGTGAGGTCAGGCACTGATGTTGGATGAGAAGGACTGGCTCGCAGTCTCCACTCTAATTCATCCCAAAGGTGTTCTATCGGGTTGAGGTCAGGACTCTGTGCAGGCCAGTCAAGTTCCCTCCACCCCAAACTCGCTTATCCATGTCTTTATGGACCTTGCTTTGTGCACTAGCACAAATCATTTGGTGGAGGGGGGATTATGGTGTGGGGTTGTTTTGTCAAGGGTTGGGTTTGGCTCCTTAGTTCCAGTGAAGGGAACTCTTAAGGTGTCAGCATACCAAGACATTTTGGACAATTTCATGTTCCCAACTTTGTGGGAACAGTTTGGGGATGACCCCTTCATGTTCCAACATGACTGCACACCAGTGTACAAAGCAAGGTCCAAAAAGACGGGGATGAGCGAGTTTGGGGTGGAGGAACTTGACTGACCTGCAGAGTCCTGACTTCAACCTGATAGAACACCTTTGGGATGAATTAGAGCGGAGACTGTGAGCCAAGCCTTCTCATCCAACATCAGTCCCTCACCCTCACTCCCCCCCCCCCTCCATACCTCGGACAGTCCGGTCTCCGGCTGGGGAATGCTGGGTACACGCATGTAATACGGATTCATGCCCAGGGGCATCTGGGAGAACAGATCCGACTCCAGGATGCCTTCTCCGAACCTCTGGCCCAGGATACGGCTGGGGAGGAGCGGCGGGGCCAGGACCGGGCGCCTCATCCAGGGGTGGTGAATTGTAATATCCATGCTGCTTGGAGGATGTGGGCACAGACTGTGCTGGGAATCTCAGAGCTCATCGCTTTATATACAGAGCGCCCCCCCCCCCCCCCATAGACAGAATTCTCTAGAATTGGCTGCAGCTCTGACACTTCGGGGGGGGGGGGGGGGTGGACGCCGTCCAGATCTGTACAGTAAAAATAGACGCACTGACAATGACTGAGCAATTCAGAGATCGCAGAGTACAAACTATTCCTGCCTTGGGGAGGGGGAACACTAAAAGCACATTAAAGATTCTTTTCAGTCTCCTACAGACTCTTCTCCTGGCTCGCTCTGATTTCACTGCACACTGTGAGCTTCTCACAATATGCAGCAAATCAGAACCCCCCTCATTTCCTGGCTGGAGGACGTCCAGCATTGTCTAGCTCTTTCCTCCCCAATCTGGCTGGCCCTGGTCCCACCCCTTTCATTGGATTTCAGTTCTTTCAATGCTGGAGGGAGAACATCACAGGTAGGTGTTGCATGCAAATGCAGCCAGCCTAGGAAAGCCCACTCCTCAGGACTGACACTCCCCCCATCAAGGCACTTTGATATTTGCAAAACTCCTCCCACTGCTTGTATGAGGGCTCCTGAGGAGTACAGAGTGCTGTGATGTTTTCAGGAAGCGATATACAGCCCCCTGCTGGCCACAGGTAACAACAATCAAAAAAGCAGCTCAAGCTGCAACACTCACCTTCAATCCGAAGTTCCCCAAAGCATTACCCGTTTTTCACCACAAGATGTCCTCAGTGTAATTTAATCCAGAAGACTGAGGGCATACAGTGAGTGAAGGTTACCATTATTATATTTATTATAATATTATTATTATTACATTTTATTATTGTTACTATTACAGTGCATCCGGAAAGTATTCGCATCGCTTCACTTTTTCCACATTTTGTTTTGTTGCAGCCTTATTCCAAAATAGATCAAATTCATTATTTTCCTCAAAATTCTACAAACAATTCCCCATAATGACAACATGAAAGAAGTTTGTTTGAAATCTTTGCAAATTTATTAAAAATAAAAAATCCCATGTACATAAGTATCACAGGCTCCTCCCATGTACAGAAGTATCACAGACTCCTCCCATGTACATAAGTATCACAGACTCCTCCCATGTACATAAGTATCACAGACTCCTCCCATGTACATAAGTATCACAGGCTCCTCCCATGTATACAAGTATCACAGACTCCTCCCATTTATACAAGTATCACAGACTCCTCCCATGTACATAAGTATCACAGGCTCCTCCCATGTACATAAGTATCACAGGCTCCTCCCATGTACATAAGTATCGCAGACTCCTCCCATGTACATAAGTATCGCAGACTCCTCCCATGTACATAAGTATCGCAGACTCCTCCCATGTACAGAAGTATCGCAGACTCCTCCCATGTATATAAGTATCACAGACTCCTCCCATGTATACAAGTATCACAGACTCCTCCCATGTACATAAGTATCACAGGCTCCTCCCATGTACATAAGTATCGCAGGCGCCTGCCATGTATATAAGTATCACAGGCTCCTCCCATGTACATAAGTATCACAGGCTCCTCCCATGTACACAAGTATCACGGGCTCCTCCCATGTACATAAATATCACAGGCTCCTCCCAAGTACATTTGTATCACAGACTCCTCCCATGTACAAAAGTATCACAGGCTCCTCCCATGTACATAAGTATCACAGGCTACTCCCATGTACATAAGTATCACAGGCTTCTCCCATGAGCATAAGTATCACAGCCTTTACTCATTTTGGTGAAGCTCCTTTGGCACCAATTACAGCCTCAAGTCTTTTTGAGTATGAGGCTACAAGTTTGGCACACCTATTTTTGGGCAGTTTCTCCCATTGTTCTTTGTAGGACCTCTCAAGCTCCATCAGGTTGGATGGGGAGCGTCGGTGCACAGCCATTTTCAGATCTCTCCAGAGACGTTCAATCAGGTTCAAGTCTAGGCTCCTCAAGGACATTCACAGAGTTGTCCCGTAGCCCCTCCTTTGTTATCTTGGCTGTGTGCTTAGGGTCGTTGTCCTGTTGGAAGATGAACCTTCGCCCCAGTCTGAGGTCCAGAGAGCTCTGGAGCAGGTTTTCATCAAGGATGTCTCTGTAAAGTGCTATATTAATCTTTCCCTCGATCCTGACTAGTCCTCTAAAAAACATCCCCACATCATGATGCTGCCACCACCATCACTATAGGGATGGTGTTGGCCAGGAAATGAGCCACGCCTGGTTTCCTCCAGACATGATACTTGCCATTCAGGCCAAAGAGTTCATTCTTTGTTTCATCAGACCAGAGAATTTTGCTTTTCATGGTCTAAGAGTCCTTCAGGTGCCTTTTGGCAAACTCCAGGTGGGCTGTCATGTGCCTCTTACTGAGGGGTGACTTCCGTCTGGCCTCTCTACCATACAGGCCTGATTGGTGGAGTGCTGAAGAGATAGTTGTTCTTCTGGAAGGTTCTCCTCTCTTCACAGAGAAACGCTGGAGCTCTCTCAGAGTGACCATCGGGTTCTTGGTCACCTCCCTGACAAGGACCCTTCTCCCCGATCGCTTAGTTTGGCCGGGCGGCCCGCTCTAGGAAGAGTCCTGGTGGTTCCAAACTTCTTTCATTTATGGATGATGGAGGCCACTGTGCTCATTGGGAGCCTTCAATGCTGCAGAAATGTATCTGTACCCTTCCCCAGATCTGTGCCTCCATACAATCCTGTCTCGGAGATCTACAGACAATTCCTTGGACTTCATAGCTTGGTTTGTGCTCTGACATGCACTGTTACCTGTGGGACCTTCTATAGACAGGTGTGTGCCTTTCCAAATCATGTCCAATCACCTGAATTTACCACAGGTGGACTCCAATCCAGTTGTAGAAACATCTCAAGGATGATCAGTGGAAACAGGAGGCACCTGAGCTCAATTATGATACTTATGTACATGGGAGGAGCCCAAGATACTTGTGTACATGGGAGGAGCCCGTGACACTTGTGTACATGGGAGGAGTCTGTGACATTTATGTACATGGGAGGAGTCTGTGACACTTGTGTACATGGGAGGAGTCTGTGACACTTGTGTACATGGGAGGAGTCTGTGACACTTGTGTACATGGGAGGAGCCTGTGATACTTATGTACATGGGAGGAGCCCGTGATACTTGTGTACATGGGAGGAGCCCGTGACACTTGTGTACATGGGAGGAGCCCGTGACACTTGCGTACATGGGAGGAGTCTGTGACATTTATGTACATGGGAGGAGTCTGTGACACTTGTGTACATGGGAGGAGTCTGTGACACTTGTGTACATGGGAGGAGTCTGTGACACTTATGTACATGGGATTTTTTCCCTTTTTTATTTTTAGTAAATTTGAAAAGATTTATTTATTTTATTTATTTCCGGTACCTATATAGCGCCATCAATTTACGTAGCGCTTTACATATACATTGTACATTCACATCAGTCCCTACCCTCAAGGAGCTTACAATCTAAGGTCCCTAACTCACATTCATACATACTAGGGACAATTTAGACAGGATCCAATTAACCTACCAGCATGTCTTTGGAGATTTCAAGCAAACTTCTTTCATGTTGTCATTATGGGGGATCGTTTGTAGAATTTTAAGGAAAATAATGAATTTAATCCATTTTGGAATAAGGCTGTAACATAACAAAATGTGGAAAAAGTGAGGCGTTGTGAATACTTTCCGGATACACCGTACATCATTATTATTACTTTTATTATTATGGGGCCAACAGTTTATATATATATAATATAAAGAGAGTCAGTACAGTTCCAGTACAAGCCAATATAAAAGGGTTAGGAGGGCCCTGCTCCTTAAAGATAACAATCTAAAAGGGGTGTCGTGGCCCCACCCCGAGGGGGCGTAACCCTATTCATTCATCGTTTGTTTATGCAGAGAATGGCATGGAGGTGACAATGTTGCAGGACATTCTGGAACTTGTAGTTCCCCACCTTCCACCTTTTCTCTCCAGAGGCAGCAGCACGGCACTCCGCTCTCCAGCACTCACCACAGCTTTCCTGACCTGTGACATTTCTTGCACGCTGTCCGATATCATCAGTCACCCGACCCCCTTGGGAAAAAAGTCTCGGGTTTATATATAGACAGGCGTCTGCGGCCAATAATATTTCCAGAACTGTCCCAATGTTTAGACAGGCAAAACAAACTGGGATCTCCTATACCCTCAGCAGGGGGCGCTATATGTGGTAACTGGTATCTGTCCCCCCCCCCCCTTGTGGATTGGGGTGGGGGGGAGGGATTTATCTAATCCACAGTAACCCAACCACCCTGAATTTATATAGCAGGTGAGTCACCAGGGATGTGGGCAGTGCCAGAGGCAAGGAGAAGGGTCCAAATGCCAGAGAGGAACACTTAGGCCAGTCCGGTACAGAGGATTTGCTAAAAGCCACACAACGTACTTAAGCAGATTTTAAAGCTGGCCTGAAGTCAACGACAGAAAAGTTCCACTTTGCATTTTTGAGTTCCAGTCCAGTGGCTTTGCCTAGGCTGAGATGATGTCATCATTTTTTTTTGCAGGCAGAAGGAAGCATTTCCTAAGTCCCCCCCCCCCCCCAGTGATCACTCAGGCTGTAATTTTGCAGCAAGCCACAAGCCGAGAGGCTGCAGCATGGGGCTCGTGTCCAACCCTCGGCCCTCCAGCTGTTGCAGAACTACAAGTCCCATCATTCCTTCTGCCTTTGGGAGTCTTGCTACGGTCAGCCTTTGCAATGGCATACCTCCCAACTTTTTGAGATGGGAACGAGGGACACCTATCAGCAAAAGTATGCAGGCCTAGGACACGCCCCCTGCCACACCCCTTTAAAGGAGAATTGTACAAGATTTGTTTAAACCCACAAGTGCTTGTTTTACCACTGCTATTCCTTTATATTGGCTTTGGGAGTTTACAAATGCAGCAATTTAGAAATCAGATGGAAGGTTTAGTGCTGCAAAACACTTTTTGATAAATAAAAAGTGCATTTTATACACATCTATAGAGATCAGACCAAAATGAGGGACAAATGAGGAGAAAAGAGGGACAGAGGGGACATTGCTCCAGATCAGGGACAGTCCCTCGAAATCAGGGACGGTTGGGAAGTATGCAATGGCTCATGGGACTTTTCATGTGGAACTACACCATTTAGTCATGTGACCTATACACCTGTAAATTGGGGAAGGAAACGCAATAGAAAATGCCAACTGCCTGACTGACACCTTCCCCAAAACCTTCCCCCGCTGACCCCCGACAAATAGGCAGATAGTTCAGGCTTCGCTCTGACTTTTCTGATACTTGTTCCAGGTCAGTGACTCAGGAAACACTGAAGCCAGGATAACAGCCAGGCAATCAACAGTTTTTCAGTGTCAGTCCCCCTCTAACTTACTTAGAGGAGTGACCAATGAACATGAGAGATTCAGACCCGCCCAGCTATGGTATGCAGAGAAGGAGGTGTGGCCAGACAGAGGTGCAATTCTTTTAAATTCTTCCACCTGTGTATGATTGTTAGAGGTAAATGACAGCCCCGTCCTGTCCCGGGACGAGTGTGACAGAGGTGAAGTGTGAAAGCAGATGGTGTATAGTAACAGGCTTGGAATGATGAGTCTGTGTGATGAGACCGGTGACTCAGGATGATGGTTGTCTCTCAGAATAGATTCCCCCCCCCCGATCCGTCCTTATTCCAGTAGCCTGGAGACCGCCAACGCACGCGCAGGGTGAAGACTGACTGACTGGAGGCAGTCTACACAAACCGAGGCTGTGCAAAGAGTTCAGTGAAGTTCTTTACATATCCGGAACCCGGTGAGCTACTCAAACGGGTCCTATAACAGGCAAGGACCCCACAGGGTTCTTGAGATATAGAATCAGCCTAGTGCCATCCATATAACATTTGAGGACCTCACAGGGTTCATATGTAGAATCAGCTCAGCTCCACCCATATAACAGGTGAGGAGCTCACAGGGTTCCTGATATCTAGGATCAGCCTAGTTCCATTCATATAACATTTGAGGACCTCAAAGCTTACACAGATGGGTGGAGCTGAGCTGATTCTACATATCAGGAACTCTGTGAGGTCTTCAAATGTTATATGAATTGAGCTGAGCTGATCCCATATATGTTGAACCTTAGGAAGTCCTCACCTGTTATGTAGAGTCAACTCAATTCATATAACAGGTCAGGGACCCCACAGGGTTCCTAAAATATAGGTTCAGCTCCATCCATATAACATTTGAGAACATCACAGGTTCCTGATATGTAGAGTCAGCTCTGCTCCATCCATATTTTAGAAACCTTGTGAGCTCCTCACCTGTTATATGAATTGAGCTGAGCTTATCCTACATATCATTGAACCCTGTGAGCTCCTCACCTGTTTTGTAGAATCAGCTCAGCTCCACCCATATAACAGGTGAGGAACTCACAAGGTTCCTAAAATATGGATGGAGCAGAGCTGACTCTACATATCAGGAACCCTGTGATGTTCTCAAATGTTATATGGACGGAGCTGAGCCTATCACAGGGTTCCTGATATGCAGAGTCAGCTCTGCTCCATCCATATTTTAGGAACCTTGTGAGCGCCTCACCTGTTACATGAATGGAGCCAAGCTGATCCTACATATCAGGAACCCTGTGAGTTCCTCACCTGTTATATGGGTGGGGTGGAGCTGAGCTGATTCTACATAACAAGTGAGGAGCTCACAGGGTTCTTGATATGTAGGATCAGCTCGGTTTCTAAAATATGGATGAAGCAGAGCTGACTCTACATATCAGGAACCTGTGATGTTCTCAAATGTTATATAGATGGAGCTGAACCTATATTTTAGGAACCCTGTGGGGTCCTGACCTGTTATGTAGAGTCAACTCAATTCATATAACAGGTGAGGACCTCCTCTAAGGTTCCAGATATATAGGATCAGCTCAATTCTTATACCATTTGAGGACCTCACAGAGTTCCTGATATGTAGAGTCAGCTCTGCTCCATCCATATATCGTGAACCCTGTGATGTTCCCACCTGATATATGGAAGGCAGCAGGCTGATCCTACAAATCAAGAACCATTTGAGGTCCTCGCTTGTTATGTAGGATCAGCTCAGCTCCATCAGTACAACAGGTGAGGACCTTACAGGGTTCCTGATATGTAGAATCAACCTAGTGTCATCCATAGAACATTTGAGGACCCCACAGGGTTCCCGATATGTAGAATCAGCTCTTCTCCATCCACATATCAGGAACCCTGTGAGCTCCTAACCTGTTATATGGATGGTGCTGAGCTGATCCCACATATCAGGAACCCTGTGAGGTCCTAAAATGTTATATGGATGGTACTAGGCTGATTCTACATATCAGGAACCCTGCAAGGTCCTCAAATGTTATGTAGAATCAGCCTAGTTCCACCTATAGATCAGAAACCCTGTGCACTCCCCACCTGTCATGTAGTGTCATCTCGGCTCCATCCATATAACAGGTGAGGACCTCATACGGTTCCTGATACCCTGTTTCCCCAAAAATAAGACCTAGCATGATTGTCAGTGATGGCTGCAATATAAGCCCTACCCCGTTTCCGTGAAAATAAGACCTACAAGGACTTTAACTAGGGCTTATTTGGGGGGTAGGGCTTATATTGCAGCCATCACCGACAGTCACGCTAGGTCTTATTTTCGGGGAAACAGGGTATATAGAATCAACTCAGCTTCATCCGTAGAACAGATGAGGACCTCACAGGGTGCCCGATAGGTAGAATCAGCCTAGTGCCATCCATATAACAGTTGAGGACCTCACAGATTTCCCGATATGTAGGATCAGCTTGGCAACATCCATATAACAGGCGAGGACCTCATGGGGTTCCTGATATATAGAATCAGCCTAGTGCCATCTACAATATATAATATTTGAGGATCTTACGCGGTTCCTGATATGTAGAGTCAGCTCCATCCTTATATCAGGAAGCCTGTGAGCTCCTCAAATGTTATATGGATAGAGTTAAGCTGATCCTTCATATCAGGAACCTTGTGAGGTCCTCATCTGTTATTATTGATGGCACTGAGCCATATCAGGAAAAACTCAGAGGTCCATATCTGTAATATACAAAGCAGTGAGCTAAACTCCGAGATAAGCAAATATTGTCTAAATGCATTCCTTATGTGTATTGTTCTTGAATCTCGATGAGCTTTGTGTATTTCTTCCAGATCTGAGCAGTAATCCAGTGTGAGACTTCCTGTAATAAAGGACCGCTCATTGATGCTCTCTCTCCTTGTGCAGGGTGACTGGTCTTGTCTCCGCCCCCTCCTGTAGTTATCTGCAGGCAGCCTGTAGTGGGTGGAACCTGCTGGGCCCCTCCCACAGATTTGTTCTCTGCTCAGGCTATGTGCAGCACGGTGATGATGTCACTGCTACATTTACGAGGTCATATCTTAGTTTGTAAAAGCATTGGGCACACAAAGTGGGTTGATATCCTTCACGAATATTGACTTCCTGTCCAACACTCACCACCCGGACAGGAAATAAGGTGTAAGCTCTCCAATATGGAGAGATAGAGATCTTCTACATGGGTTATATTAGTGGAAACTCACCTAAGCTCTACCACAGTGCTGAAAAATATATGGAGGCGAGTGTCAGTGCTCAGGCTATGGACGTCCAATATAGATCCATATAGTGAAAGAGCCGGCAACACGAATGCTTCTTTTCTTTCAACTTTGATCAGGCGCTACAGAAATTGTAGCATCGTAAAATGCTCTAACAATGTTACAATTGCTGTAGTGCCTGAATAAAATAGAAAGATAAGCATTCGTTTTATTAGTGTTTGGACCCCTTAATAGGAACATTTCTATGACTTCTTGAGCGGTCATTGGATCAGATAGTGGGGAAAATCTCCCGACATGACCAAAAAAAAGGGGTGTCTGGTCACTTTCTTCCTCCATTGCAAGCATGTGAACCCCTTCACGACGACCGTACGCAAATTTGCGTTCACGGGTTTCAGAGGTTATACCGGGATGATGCCTGCAGCTGCAGGTATCACCCTGGTACCCTTTTTTTAGAGCGGGAGGTTCGTTCTTTAGTGATAACAATCGATGCGGCTAATAGCTGCTTGGCTGTTATCCTAAAAGGAGCTTGGGGGGGGGGGGATGGGGGACGCGTCCCCCTCCTCCTGCGACCCTCCGCCGCTCTTCCTGGGCCTCCCGTCCCACCAGCCAGAGCGTCCGCCGCCTGGGTGAGACCCGAACGAAGCCGGATTCGGCTCTGATTGGGTCTCCGATGTAAAATCCAGGAAGCGACGTCACAACCTCACTTCCGGTTTACTCGGCTGCCAATGATGCCAATTTTTTAAAAAAATTACAGTATTCAGAATCGCCAATTTTGGCGATCTGAATACTTTTAAGTGCAAAGGAGGGATTTTGGGGTCTTTTAGACTCCCGATCCCTCCATAAAGAGGACATGTCATTGCCTATTACTGTCACAAGGGATGTTTACATTCCTTGTGACAGCAATAAAAGTGATCAAATTTATTTTTTTTTAAAGGGACAATGTAAAAAAAATAAATAATTAAAAAAAAAATAATAGTACTAAATAAATATGAAAAAAAAATAAATGTTTAAAGCTCCCCTGTCCCATGCGAGCTCACGCAACAAAGAAAATGCATACGCAAGTCGTGCCCGCAAATGTAAACGGTGTTCAACTCACACATGTGAGGTATCTCCATGATCGTCAGAGTGAGAGCAAATTCTAGCAAAAGACCTTCTCTGTAAATGTAACCTGGTAACCGTAACATTTTTATAAAGCGTCACCTATGGAGATTATTTTAAGTAAGGTAGTTTGTCGCCATTCCACGAGTGTGCGAAATTTCAAAGCGTGACATGTTAGGTATCTATTTACTCGGCGTAACATCATCTTTCACATTATCCAAAAAAATTGGGGTAACTTTACGGTTTCGTTTTTTTTTCAATTCATTTCAATTTTTTTTTTCAATTTTTTTCCTCTAAAAATGCGTTTGAAAGACCGCTGCACAAATACAGTGCGACTTAAAATATTGCAACGATCACCATTTTCTTCTCCAGGATCTCTGCTAAAAATAAATAAATGTATATAAAATAGAGATGATGATAGAGAAAGAGTTTGGGGGTTCTAAGTAATTTTCTAACAAAAAAATACAGATTTTAACTTGTAAGCAACAAATGTCAGAAATGGGCTTAGGCGCGAAAGGGTTAAAGAGAAACTGTCACTTTACTCATTCAGGGCAAAGTGACAGGTGGTCTTGTTAGGCACCTCACATCCTCTGATACTTTCCAGCACTAGTTGCTGTAAGAGCTCCATGTCGGCTGGCAGCTGGCCACTCAGAGCACTGCATTTTGGGAGGAAGGAGAGGCAGGCACAGGATCCTCCATACCCTAAAAATACTAGGTATATCAAAGAGTTCCAACAGCCGGAGGCAAGGCAAGCAAAGGCAAGGCAAGCGGAGGTACGGCACAGCAAGGCAAGCAAAGGAACGGCAAAGCAAGGCAAGCAAAGGAACGGCAAAGCAAAGCAAGGCACGGCAAGGCAAGTGGGGGCAAGGCAAGCGGGGGCACGGCAAGGCAAGCGGGGGCACGGCAAGGCAAGGCAAGCGGGGGCACGGCAAGGCAAGGCAAGCGGGGGCACGGCAAGGCAAGGCAAGCGGGGGCACGGCAAGGCAAGGCAAGCGGGGGCACGGCAAGGCAAGGCAAGCGGGGGCACGGCAAGGCAAGCGGGGGCACGGCAAGGCAAGCGGGGGCAAGGCAAGGCAAGGCAAGCGGGGGCACGGAAAGGCAAGGCAAGCGGGGGCACGGCAAGGCAAGGCAAGCGGGGGCACGGCAAGGCAAGGCAAGCGGGGGCACGGCAAGGCAAGGCAAGCGGGGGCACGGCAAGGCAAGGCAAGCGGGGGCACGGCAAGGCAAGGCAAGCGGGGGCACGGCAAGGCAAGGCAAGCGGGGGCACGGCAAGGCAAGGCAAGCGGGGGCACGGCAAGGCAAGGCAAGCGGGGGCACGGCAAGGCAAGGCAAGCGGGGGCACGGCAAGGCAAGGCAAGCGGGGGCACGGCAAGGCAAGGCAAGCGGGGGCACGGCAAGGCAAGCGGGGGGCACGGCAAGGCAAGGCAAGCGGGGGCACGGCAAGGCAAGCGGGGGGCACGGCAAGGCAAGGCAAGCGGGGGCACGGCAAGGCAAGCGGGGGGCACGGCAAGGCAAGCGGGGGGCACGGCAAGGCAAGCGGGGGGCACGGCAAGGCAAGCGGGGGGCACGGCAAGGCAAGCGGGGGGCACGGCAAGGCAAGCGGGGGGCACGGCAAGGCAAGCGGGGGGCACGGCAAGGCAAGCGGGGGGCACGGCAAGGCAAGCAAAGGCACGGCAAGGCAAGCAAAGGCACGGCAAGGCAAGCAAAGGCCGGGCAAGGGGAGAGTTTTGTTGTGGGAGGGTTGGGTTTTCAAAAGAACCTGTCACCGTCTTCTGAATGGCCCAAAGACCATCGCTTGAACCTGTTTCCATCTCCAATGTGTGGATAGCAGACATTTGCTGCTAGAAAAGAGTGAATAGAATGACTCATGAAGTCCTTTATTTCAGATCAACAATCCATCTCCTCCCCCCCCCTGAGGTGAGGTCATTAGTCCCGGTATTGGTCGCAGTGTCATTAGTGTCGGTCCTCGGGGCAGGGAGCGGTTTAATGCTGGTGGACGGAAGGTGGTCCCGTTTGGAAGGTCACAGTCGCCCGTCAATCAGGGGATGCCCAGAGGAATTGTGAAGGACAGGTAGTCGCCGGTCGCCCCCCAGCTGGCTCGATGGGTTTGGTAGATGCTGATCCAGGTGGTCAGGATCACAACCCACACAAAGAGGCCGAATCCTGATCGCTTCACATCTGCGGGAGGAAACAATATTTGTAATTCTGTTTCGGCCAGTCTTATGATTTCCACTTCAAACATACCAGGGCCTACATTTACCAACACAAAGGGCGCCCGCTCAGATTTACCAAATTATGGGACCCATGGCTAGGTACTCCAAGGCTCTCCCCGGTGGAATTGGTTTTGGATAGACTGTTGTGGTACGGAATAAAATAAGTCAGTTTGTTTAATTCTACGATCAAGGCCTTGAATTTATGCAGAAACATCTGTGTAGGCCCCCTGGAGGGCAACTGACTACTTGTTATAATGGGGGCTCAGGAATGTGTTTAATGTTGCAGACGGTCTGGATTCTGTAATGTTGTTTCCTGATCCTGACTTCTTGAGTAAAAACATAGCAATGCCTATAGTGTGATTTGTTATACGCTGCATGGCTTGTTGAGGTAAGCCCTGCCACCGCAAAGCTATTGTAGACTGTAAGCAAATTGTAATATGTGACCAGCTTAGGGCAAAACCACAAGTCCTCTTTAGCAGGCCCCTCCCAGGAAGAACACTTATCCGCCTTTCACTCCCCTGATGTTTCTTTCCATCCACGGGAGCGAGGAAAGGGGGCCCCGTGTACGCTCTATCCCCGGGAGCGAGGAAAGGGGGCCCCGTGTACGCTCTATCCCCGGGAGCGAGGAAAGGGGGCCCCGTGTACGCTCTATCCCCGGGAGCGAGGAAAGGGGGCCCCGTGTACGCTCTATCCCCGGGAGCGAGGAAAGGGGGCCCCGTGTACGCTCTATCCCCGGGAGGAAAGGGGGCCCCGTGTACGCTCTATCCCCGGGAGGAAAGGGGGCCCCGTGTACGCTCTATCCCCGGGAGGAAAGGGGGCCCCGTGTACGCTCTATCCCCGGGAGGAAAGGGGGCTCCGTGCACGCTCTACCCCTGGGAGGAAAGGGGGCCCCGTGTACGCTCTACCCCTGGGAGGAAAGGGGGCCCCGTGCACGCTCTACCCCTGGGAGGAAAGGGGGCCCCGTGCACGCTCTACCCCTGGGAGGAAAGGGGGCCCCGTGCACTCTCTACCCCTGGGAGGAAAGGGGGCCCCGTGCACGCTCTACCCCTGGGAGGAAAGGGGGCCCCGTGCACGCTCTACCCCTGGGAGGAAAGGGGGCCCCGTGCACGCTCTACCCCTGGGAGGAAAGGGGGCCCCGTGCACGCTCTACCCCTGGGAGGAAAGGGGGCCCCGTGCACGCTCTACCCCTGGGAGGAAAGGGGGCCCCGTGCACGCTCTACCCCTGGGAGGAAAGGGGGCCCCGTGCACGCTCTACCCCTGAGAGGAAAGGGGGCCCCGTGTACGCTCTATCCCTGAGAGGAAAGGGGGCCCCGTGTACGCTCTATCCCTGAGAGGAAAGGGGGCCCCGTGTACGCTCTATCCCTGAGAGGAAAGGGGGCCCCGTGTACGCTCTATCCGTGGGAGGAAAGGGGGCCCCGTGTATGCTCTCTCTCTGGGAGCCACTAAAGGGGTCCTGTGTACACTTTATCCCTGAGGAGAACCTGTCTCTGTGCCTGGCAGGGGATGCAGATAGTCACTCTGGGGTTAAATATCTATTACATGTACAGTGTGATCAGAGGCCCCGTCCCGCTCCACCCACATCTGGAACTCACAGCTCTGTATCTGGGGTTGCTCCGTGTAGGCCGGCTTGAAGAAAGCTTCCTTGAAGAACCAGAGAACGTTTACCAACCAGAGGAAAGGCAGCAAAGCGAATCCACCTGCAAAAAAGAGATTCATTGTGTGACACAGATCCGGGCTGAGGGGAAGGCAGTAGAGGCGACTGCCTAGGGTGCTTCAGCAAAAGGGGGCATAAAAAAGACAGACATCTCAAATCTCATGTTATACATAAAACGGATTTCATGGAGGACACAACATCAAACGGTTCCCCCACATGGCTGCCGACCTCTCTGAAGTACATATCTGCTGCCTCTAGAAACACATACAAGTTGTCCCCCCTGACTCCACTCACATTCGCTCCCTCTGGCCGGGTAGAGAACAGCTGTCAGGTAGAAATCTGCAACCCATTCAAGAGACAACATGCCTGGAAGACCATCTACACCACAAATGGGTGACACCGCCTCCCCAAAACTCACCCAGATAATACTTCCGGCACAGCTGCAGCTTCTCCTCGTTGGGGACTCGTTCCAGGTTCATGGTGACCAGCAGGGGGCTGCAGGATATGGAGGACACAGCAAGGGGAAGAAATTCACCGACGGACAGAACTGTGGGAGGAAAAGCAACAATGAGAATCATGGGAAATTACCCTTTTAAGCCAGAATAAACCTAACTGTCCCCTCCCCCCTCTGAACACCAATACTGACTAACCTGTATAAAAAGATGTGGATACTTACAGTACCTATTATCAGCCCACTCAGGTCCGGTCATGTAATCCCCTGTGCTAGCCAGCGGCAGCTGCATAGGAGAGGAGAGAGCGATGGCATCGCTAGTAATGCCACCCACAGGCCATCTGTAGTCACTTCTCCCTCCTCTCCCCTACAGCCACTGCTGACTGACAGAGGAGCTGGATCACATGACCAGAGCAGGCAGGGGGGGGGGCCAAGTCGGATCACACGACCAGAGCAGGCAGGGGGGGGGGACGGAGTCGGATCACATGACCAGAGCAGGCCGTGGGGGGGGGGGGGACGAAGTTGGATCACATGACCAGAGCAGGCCAGGGGGGGGGCGCGAAGTCGGATCACATGACCAGAGCAGGCCGGGGGGGGGGCGAAGTCGGATCACATGACCAGAGCAGGCCGGGGGGGGGGGGGCAAAGTCGAATCACATGACCAGAGCAGGCCGGGGGGGGGGGGGGCGGCGAAGTCGGATCACATGATCAGAGCAGGCCGGTGGGGGCGGGGGGGATGGAACGGATCACATGACCAGAGCAGGACGGGGGGGGGGGGGGCGAAGTCGGATCACATGACCAGAGCAGGCCGGGGGGGCGAAGTCGGATCACATGACCAGAGCAGGCCGGGGGGGCGAAGTCGGATCACATGACCAGAGCAGGCCGGGGGGGCGAAGTCGGATCACATGACCAGAGCAGGCCGGGGGGGCGAAGTCGGATCACATGACCAGAGCAGGCCGGGGGGGGGGGGGGGCGCGAAGTCGGATCACATGACCAGAGCAGGCCGGGGGGGTGGGGGGGCGCGAATTCGGATCACATGACCAGAGCAGGCCGGGGGGTGGGGGGGCGAAGTCGGATCACATGACCAGAGCAGGCCGGGGGGGGGGGGGGGGGCTGGGCGAAGTCGGATCACATGACCAGAGCAGGCCGAGGGGGGGGGCGAAGTCGGATCACATGACCAGAGCAGGCAGGGGGGCGGAGTCGAATCGCATGACCAGAGCAGGCCGGGGGGGGGGGCGAAGTCGGATCACATGACCAGAGCAGGCAGGGGGGCGGAGTCGAATCACATGACCAGAGCAGGCAGGGGGGCGGAGTCGAATCACAAGACCAGAGCAGGCGGGGGGGGGGGGAGTCAGATCACATGACCAGAGCGGGCGGGAAGAGTCGGATCACATGACCAGAGCGGGCGGGGAGGTCGTCGGATCACATGACCAGAGCGGGCGGGGAAGGGGACAGGTATAAGCCTACTTTATCCCGGATTTCCACTTTGTTACAATGTTATAAAAAAAAGTTTCCCCATTAGATACACTTCACCTCTTATGTATCAAAGTCTCAGCACTTCCACCTCTCAGCACAAATCCCTGAACCGCCTGCTGGATACAGAGCAGACCAGACAGTTCTTATTTCGGATTTATGCGGCACTACAAGTCTCTGAACTCCACATGAACTGGAAGTCGGACGGTGCGGAGGAAGGCGCGGGGTTAATAGTCTCATCCTCCGCCAAGTATGGGAAGCGTTTATCACTTTAGCGCAGCACTCTGGAGGGGATGAAGATTTAAGGGGCCTACTGAGATATGTTGGCCCCGGGCCCTCAGCCGTGCCTCCCCCCCATTCTTCCCTGCTGCGGAGGGCCGTATTTGGTAATGTTTGGGACTCGGCTGTACGTCTCGCCGTCTTTTATATCCAGAAGTCTGACGGCCCGGAATCTGACGAACATCTCCCCCATCCCCATCCCCCACCATTAACCCCCCACAGAGATCCACAATCATCCTGAACATACCTGGGGGGGGACTAAAGATTACAGATTATAAACTTTCATCTGAAGTTACATCCCATCCCCCTGTTCTAACAAAAAAATTTTAAAAAACCTTTCCATTTTCAACAAAATTACTTATTTTATAGCCAGTGATGTCATTTGCCTCTCACTTCCTGTCGTGTCACCTGGACAGGAAGTGAGGGGAAAATCCTCCAATGGGGACACTCTTCTGGTAAACAAGGCTGCAGTCACACCTGAGCACAGCGTCTGAGCGTTTTTCCTGAGTTATTTTTGGAAGTTTTTATGAGCGATTTTGACACGTTTTATGCGCTATTTGTAGGTATTACAGCATTCCTGACCTTTCCATTTTTAGATTAGTCAATAGAGAAAACTATCATCTGCTTCATCATCTGTTGCTAGATTTTTCAGCCTTTTTACCTTTTCCATTAGCTTTTATTTCTTTTTTTTTATATATATTTTTTTGTTTTTGGTGAGGTGTTAGAGTTAAGGTTACTTAGGTTAGAGTTAGGATTAGGGGTTGGAGTTATTTTTTTTTATTATTTATTTTTTTTTATGTTAGGGTGTTAATACTACTACTACTACTACTAATAATAATAAATGAATAAACAAAAAACAAATAAATAAGCATAAATAAATATAACAAAATGAATAATTAACCTCTAACCCTAAAAAAAAAAAAAAAAAAACCCTAATCCTAACACTAAATACATTATTATTATTATTATTATTATTATTATTATTATTATTAATTAAAAAAATGTTTGGGTGTTTATTATTGTTAATAATACATTTTTAAACATTTTTTTTTAAGGTTAGGGGTTAATTATTTATGTACAGTGAGGGAAAAAAGTATTTGACCCCCTGCTGATTTTGTACGTTTGCCCCACTGACAAAGAAACGATCGGTCTATAATTTTAATGGTCGGTTTATTTTAACAGTGAGAGACAGAATAACACCAAAAATATCCAGAAAAAACACATTTAAAAAAAAGTTATAAATTGATTTGCATTTTAACGAGTGAAATAAGTATTTGATCCCTTATCAATCAGATTTCTGGCTCCCAGGTGTCTTCTGTACAGGCAATGAGCTGAGATTAGAAGCACTCTTTTTAAAAGGGAGTGCTCCTAATCTCAGCTTGTTACCTGTATAAAAGACACCTGTCCACAGAAGCACTCAATCAGATTCCAATCTCTCCACCATGGGCCAAGACCAAAGAGCTGTCCAAGGATGTCGGGGACAAGACTGTAGACTTACACAAGGCTGGAATGGGCTACAAGACCATCGCCAAGCAGCCTGGTGAGATGGTGACAACAGTTGGTGTGATTATTGGCAAATGGAAGAAACACAAAATAACTAACAATCGCTCGGTCTGGGGCTCCATGGAAGGTCTCACCTGGTGGAGTTTCAATGATCATGAGAACGGTGAGGAATCAGAACAGAACTACGCGGGAGAATCTTGTCAATGATCTCAGCCGGGACCATAGTCACCAAGAAAACAATCGGTAACACACTACAGCAGCCATTCTCAACCAGGGTTCCTCCAGAGTTTGCTATGGGTTCCTTGAGCTGTGGCAGATAAACCCCCCTTTTTGATGGTGCCTACAGAGTCTAAGGTTCAGCATCACTTAGCAAAGCCAACAGCATGACAGCAAATATCTTTTCAGTTGTCTTTAAGGGTGGCATTCTGAGCACCACTTTAAGTGAGACATGCTTCCTATTGGCCACCAGTATAAGGGGCATTGTTCCCATTGACCCCTGATAAAGTGGTTTTCGAGACCTGAAAATAATTTTTGGGGTTCCTCTAGGGTTAAAAGGTTGAGAAAGGCTGCACTACACCGTGAAGGACTGAAGGACTCCTGCAGCGCCCGCAAGGTCCCCCCTGCTCAGGAAAACACATGTACAGGGCCGTCTGAAGTTTGTTAATGAACATCTGAATGATTCAGAGGAGAACTATGGGAAAGTGTTGTGGTCAGATGAGACCAAAATCAAGCTTTTTGGCACCAACTCAACTCGCCGTGTTTGGAGGAGGAGGAATGCTGCCTATGACCCCAAGAACATCATCCCCACCGTCATACATGGAGGTCCTATGACCCCAAGAACACCATCCCCACCGTCATACATGGAGGTCCTATGACCCCAAGAACATCATCCCCACCGTCATACATGGAGGTCCTATGACCCCAAGAACATCATCCCCACCGTCATACATGGAGGTCCTATGACCCCAAGATCATCCCCACCGTCATACATGGAGGTATTATTGCCCCAAGATCATCCCCGCTGTCATACATGGAGGTCCTATGACCCCAAGAACACCACCCCCCACTGTCATACATGGAGGTCCTATGACCCCAAGAACACCATCCCCCACCGTCACACATGGAGGTCCTATGAGCCCAAGAACACCATCCCCCACCGTCATACATGGAGGTCCTATGAGCCCAAGAACACCATCCCCCACCGTCATACATGGAGGTCCTATGAGCCCAAGAACACCATCCCCCACCGTCATACATGGAGGTCCTATGAGCCCAAGAACACCATCCCCCACCGTCATACATGGAGGTCCTATGAGCCCAAGAACACCATCCCCCACCGTCATACATGGAGGTCCTATGACCCCAAGAACACCATCCCCCACTGTCACACATGGAGGTCCTATGACCCCAAGAACACCATCCCCACCGTCAAACATGGGAGGTCCTATGACCCCAAGAACACCATCCCCACCGTCATACATGGGAGGTCCTATGACCCCAAGACCACCATCCCCCACCGTCATACATGGAGGTCCTATGACCCCAAGAATACCATCCCCACCGTCACACATGGAGGTGGAAACATTATGCTTTGGGGGTGTTTTTCTTCTAAGGGGACAGGACAACTTCACCACAAAGGGACGATGGACGGGGGGGCCATGTACCATCAAATCTTGGGTGAGAACCTTCTTCCCTCAGCCAGGGCATAGAAAATGGGTCGTGGATGGGTATTCCAGCATGACAATGACCCAAAACACATTGCCAAGGCAACAAAGGAGTGACTCAAGAAGAAGGACATTAACGTCCTGGAGGGACCTAGGCGGTCTCCAGACCCTAATCCCATAGAAAATATGTGGCGGGAGCTGAAGGTTCGAGTTACCAAACGTCAGCCTGGAAACCTTCATGACTTGGAGAGGATCTGCAAAGAGGACAAAATCCCTCCTGAGATGTGAGCAAAACCTGGAGGACAACCACAAGAAACGTCTGACCTCTGTGATCGCCAACAAGGGTTTCTCCACCAAGTACCAAGTCGTGTTTTGTGAAGGGGGTCAAATACTTATTTCCCTTCACTGTATTATTACATATTATTCATTTATGATTTTTAGTTATTTGTGTATTTATTTTACATCTATTTATATATTATTACTTTTTTTTTTTTTTTTCATTTGAGCAGAAAATTGCACAAAAACCAGCAAATGGCGCATTTCTATTCATTTTAATGAGAATAAAAACACACCAAAAAAAAAAAGCTCAAATCTCCCGGATTCCAGCTCCAGAACTTTTTTTGCTCTTCAGGTGACTTGTAGTGGAGATGTGAACCGTCTCCATAGAGAATAATTGATTTTTTTTTTCCTCCTCCGGCGTTTTGGAGCTTCAAGCTATGAAATGCTGAGGTGTGAAAAAGGCCCAAGAGGGGAGTTCTTCTCACTTCCTGATGTGTCACCTGGACAGGAAGTGTGAGGAATTCCTCCAACGGGGGGACACTCTTCTGGTAAACAATAAGAAGAGGTGAGTTCTTCTCATTTCCTGACGGGTCGCCTGGACAGGAAGTGAGAGGAAAGCCTCCAATCAGCGTGCTTATTCGGGTAATAACTAAGAGGGGATTTCCTCTCACTTCCTGTTGTGTCACCTAGACAGGAAGTGAGGAGAAGTCCTCCAATGGGGACATTCTTCTGGTAAACACTAAGGGGGGAGAGGGGGTATTTCTCATTTCCTGATGGGTCGCCTGGACAGGAAGTGAGAGGAAAGCCTCCAATCAGCGTGCTTACTCGGGTAATAACTAAGAGGGGATTTCCTCTCACTTCCTGTTGTGTCACCTAGACAGAAAGTGAGGAGAAGTCCTCCAATGGGGACACTTCTGGTAAACACTAAGAGGAAGGCTCTGCTGACTTCTTGATGTGCCACCTGGACAGGAAGTGAGGAAAATTCCACCAATGGGGACACTATTCCGGTAAACACTAAGAGGAAGTCTCTGCTGACTTCCTGTTGTGTCACCTAGACAGGAAGTGAGGGGGAAATCCTCCAATGGGGACACTTCTGGTAAAAACTAAGAGGGGAGTTCTTCTCACTTCTTGATGTGCCACCTGGACAGGAAGGGAGGGGGGAATCCTCCAATGGGGACACTATTCTGGAAAACACTAATAGGAGGGCTCTGCTGACTTCCTGTTGTGCCACCTGAACAGGAAGTGACGGTGAATCCCCCCAGTGGGGACACGGACGGTGATAAAATTGGACAGAGGGTCTCGCCCTCCCATGTTTGGGCTGTAGGTAGCCGGTAACCTCTGTCGGTGTTTTACCCCGCGGCGGGCACTTCCTGTATACTGCGCGCTGAGCGTATTACAGCGTCACCATGGAAACAGCACTTTGTGGGGGGGCCGCCATTGGCGCTTCGAGGTTTCAGCCGGTCACCGCCATCCGTTCGGTCGTCCTTGTGAACAAAATGTGCCCAAAGACCCCAGAACTGCGGCCTGTGTGTGCCCAGAGAACCTGAGAGGGACTGCTGGGAGTTGTAGTGCGCCCACCAGGGCCTCTCCCACCCATAATTGTATACAGACAACCCCCCCTCCTCCATCATCATCATCATCATAACACTAATCACAATTACAGGCCTGGAGAAGGAAGGAAGCTCCTCTCACCTCGCACTCTTCTCTCTTCCACCGCCCGGTGTTCTAGTCCGGGAATGATGCGGGGGATGACGGGAAATGTAGTCACGGGGCGCTGCCGGCCTCCTACGCATGCGCCCCTCCTCCTTCCGGCGCAGCCTTACTGGAGAGGGGGGGGGGGCGGAGCGAGTGTAGTCCGGAAGTGCCGTAGGCAGGAACAGGAATGGTCTATGAGAGCACCAAGATGGCGGGTAGTTTTGGGTGTACTGCCAGAACAATGCATAGTGGCGGTATTATCACTGCTATTGTCCTCAGTAATACGTGTTATACAACAAGAGTCCATTCTATTCATATATTATATATTACCTTTTATTATTGTGTTATTTTTATATTCTTTATTATTAGTAGCAATAATACATTTTTGTTTCAGAGTTGTATATTTTTAGATTATAATTTTGCTATTTTATATATATATATATTGTATCGTATTATTATAATAATATTCTTCCGTGTTTAACATAAATGTGTATGTATGTGTGTATATATATATATATTATCTTAATGTTAAAGGGGGATAAATATTATTATAATAATAATTATATATATATATATATATATATATATACACAGTATCTCACAAAAGTGAGTACACCCCTCAGATTTTTGTAAATCTTTTCTTCTATCTTTTCATGTGACAACACTTGGAAAAAAAAAATTATATATATATAATTTATTTATTTTAATGAATTATTTAATTTAATTTAATCACATATAATAATATTTATTTTAATTAACCATTTAATTTAATCATATATAATAATAATGTTTCTGTATTATTGTTATGATGATATATAGAGCTCTGATGCCCCCAGACTGATCTCACAC
The DNA here is from genome assembly GCA_037952925.1 of Lithobates clamitans. Lineage (NCBI taxonomy): Eukaryota > Metazoa > Chordata > Amphibia > Anura > Ranidae > Lithobates > Lithobates clamitans. Next base: position 45,907 of record JBBGZY010003443.1, on the reverse strand, counting down.
CAATCTACAACATGTATATAAATTATTTTGCTATTACTTTTTGTATCATTAGTTAAACTCTAGCAGATCCAGTATAGGAGTCAGCTTGGCACCAGCTGAAGTTTGGCGTTATCCCCCCCCCCCCAGCTCTGAAGTTTGCCTTACTGCTAATGAATTTAAGAGCTGGTGACAAGGCTTACATTTGAGATTTTGTATCACTTTCTGTCCTAACGACAATGGTCACCAACAGAGAGGGTGGATATGCCGCAACAATGCCGTCATCTGCTTTTCTCTCAACAAGAACAGCACCATCTTTTTTCAGGCATCACCCAGGGTCCCCATCTAATTAATGGGCTGATATGTCAGCTGCGAAATGACAGTCATATAACCCTCAGTAGTTGTGTTCACAAATGCCTGACACGGCTCAGCCTCTGCTGCAGCCTCTCACAATGGGGGTTGATTTACTAAAACTGGGGAGTGCAAAATCTGGTGCATCTGTACATGGCAGCCAATCAGCTTCTAACTTCAGCTTGTTTCAAATAAGCCTGGACAACAAAAACCTGGGAGCTAATTGGTTTCTACGCAGAGCTGCATCAGATCTTCCACTTTCCAATTTCAGTGAATCAACCCCCTTGTGACTTATTACAGAGTTGCAATGTACAATCTGGGGGGTGGGGGGGGGGGACTGAGGAAATGCTTCCTCCTGACTGCAGCAGACTGAGGGCATCATCCCAGCCTAGGACAGGAGCCCAATAATAAAATGTGAAGCTTTTCTGAAAAATGAGAGAGTTGCTGTATATTGTGACACGTCGGGAATTTATTAATGCAAAAGTTGTAAAGTTACTAAAAGGACGACTTTAATGTTATCTGAGCGGAGTCACAGAACATTCTAAATTTAGCACCAACTCCGTCTGGTTATTGCCCGCCGATTAGTGTTTTCCAACAGTCCACAAATGTACTGACAGTCCATACAAAAGATGTATATAGGGAGCGAAGGGCGGACTGCCCCTCGAAGTACTAAACTCTAAGCTGCACGGCATCTCATCTTATTAATATTTACACTTGTTGACCTCCTGGGTCATTCTGCGGAGGAACTGCAAGTCCTTCCCGTCGGAGGCCAGTAGGACACGTGAGGACTTGGAGTTCCTCCATAGATGGTTGAGGTGGACCTTCCATGGCTAATGGACGGTCCTCTTTTTTTGCCACCCTTCCCAACACTGCAGGCCTTCAAAAGCCACTCTTAAAAAAAATATATATACCTTGACCCCGTCTTCCAGGAGGAGCAGGTGACATCATCCAGAGTTCAATCTAGCCCAGGGGTCTTCAAGCTTTCTAAACAAAGGGCCAGTTTACTATCCCTCAGACTTTAGGGGGGCCGGACTGTGGACATTGGGAGTAAAAAATGTCTTTGTGACAGTGGGAGGAATAGTGCCCCATCCCTGGTGTCATTGGGAGGAATAGTGCCCCATCATTGGTATCAGTGGGTGAAATATTCCCCCGTCATTTGTGTCAGTGGGAGAAATATTGCCCCATCATTGGTGTCAGTGGGAGGAATATTGCCTCATCCTTGGTGTCAGTGGAAGGAATAGTGCCCCATCATTGGTATCAGTGGGAGGAATAGTGCCCCATCATTGGTGTCAGTGGGTGGAAGGTTGCCCATCATTGGTATCAGTGGGAGGAATAGTCCTCCATTGTTGGCGTCAGTGGCAAAAATTATGCCCCCATTGTTGGTGTCAGTTGGAGGAATAGTGCCCCATCCTTGGTGTCATCAGGAGCAATAGTGCCCCATCCTTGCTAACAGTAGGAGGAATATTGCCTCATCATTGGTATCAGTGGGTGGAATATTCCCCCTTCATTGGTGTCAGTGGGAGGAATAGTGTCCCATCATTGTTGTGAGTGGGAGGAATAGTGCCCCATCATTGGTGTCAGTGGGAGGAATAGCACCCCATCCTTGGTGTCAGTGGGAGGAATTGTACCTTCACCATTGGTGTCGGTGGGTGGAAGGGTGCCCATCATTGGTATCAGTGGGAGGAATAGTCCTCCATTGTTGGTGTCAGTTGGAGGAATAATGCCCCAAGGGCCAGATAAAGAAAAGCATCTGGCCCTTGGGCCACACTTTGGAGACCACTGATCTAGCCTATTGCAAGGGTGTTCTTGCAGGGTATCAAGCTCATGAGGACTCCACCCATGCCCAAGCCAAGGTAGGTAAGTGTTCATTTTTTTTTGGGGGGGGGGGGGGGGTAAACAGTTTGTTTTCAAATGGCCACTTTAAAGCTACTTGTGTTGGGGGCTGGCAAAAAAAGTGGACCTTCTATTTGCCATGGAAGACCTGCCTTAGGATGTATGTAAAGCCAAAACTGGATAGAGTAGGGGGTGGCAAAGAATCCTAGGTTTTTTTTTGCCTGTCTCTTCTGGACAATGTCCATTCACTTCCTGTCACAGAGAATGAATAAGGAGTAAAGAGAAATCCCTCTTAGTTGTCACAGGAACATACTGAATGTACCCTTTGGACAATTTCCCCTTTTGTCTTGTTCCAGTGAAAACTCTAGAATTTTGGATTTCCCATCACTTTCAGCGACAGTGGTCATGGGACAAAAAGAGAAAAGCGAGTCACCCCAGCAGGGACATAGCAATAAAAACCTGGCAGGGGTTCTGACTAGTATATACTCCATGATCAATAAAAAAAAAAAAAAAAAAAAGTTTTGGCTTTACATGCATTACAAAAACTCCAACCAATGCTAAAACCTCAGTTATGGGTGGTCACCCAAATGGTGGATCCCCTGGTGTGGCGACTCCTATCTCTGGCGGTGAGACCCCTGCCCTGAAAAAAGTTTTAGTCCTGGAGATTTAGTTGACTAAATACGACTAAAACTAAAACATTTGGAGAAGACTAAAATGGGACTAAAACTAAAATGCCATTTTAGTCCTAAGACTAAAACTGAATCGAAATTTGCTGCCAAAATTACCGCTGAGTTGAACTAGTCAACAACCACACTAAACTGGAATACCAGTGCTGGCTTGAGTTGGTCTTCAGCTTGTGTCCTGCCTATACCCTCCAGCGTACTGAGTCCACATTTTTCCGTCAAGCTCAGAGGTTGTAGTCGCTGCCATTGAAGTCCGCGCTGCGTTCTTCATCGATGTTTCCAATCAGCCTCCTAGTGCGATCTGAAAAGCCCTCTCCTTGAGTCCTCCTCTCCTCTTCACCCTCATCCTCCTCCTCCTCCTCGTCCCCCCTATCTGTTATGGTGTGCCGGCGCCCCGTGTAGAAGTCTCCATTCTCCCAGTAGAAGCTGAACTCCGAACCCTCTAGATCCCTCATTTCCTCCATCTCCTTGGCGCTGCAGCGTGGTAGCTGGACCTCGAAGGTCTTGTGGAAGCGTTTGTAGTCCACGCGGAAGGCGCCCTCCTCCAGGGTCATGCAGGGCTCGAAACGGTGGCCCCAGATGATTTCGTTCTCCAAGTAAGAGCTTTTGGCCTGGCAGGTCATACCTGAAATAAAAGAGATGAGTAATGATGCAGATCTGATATAGATAGTCCAAAGTTTACCCAAGGGATGCTGGGTGATTTAAAGATAATCTCTTGTTTTTAAAATATTGACTGTTCTAGACTTGTACTCTTTAGGTTCTGCTCTGTAGCTCTTTAGTAAATATATAGAATCCTTTGTGTCCCTACATTGCGCCCTGAAATTTGATTGGTTAATAAAAACACACGCAGGAGGTGTATGACTGAACCAGCCTTTCTCAACCATTTTACCCCAGAGGTACCCTTTCATTTCCAGGTCTTTGGGAACCCCGGCTAAAATTGGTTTATCAGGGTAAGAGGGAAGAATGTCCATTATATTGGTGGTCAATGGAAGGAATGCTCCTCCTACAGTGGTGGTCAGTGGGAAGAATGCTCCTTTCATTGGTGGTCAGTGGAAAAAATGTTCTTCCTACAGTGGTGGTCAGTGGGAAGAACGGTCCTTCTACATTGACGATCAGTGGAAAGAATGGTCCTTACATTGGTGATCAGTGGCAAGAATGGTCCTTACATTGGTGATCAGAGGGAAGAATGCTCCTAACATTGGTGATCAGAGGGAAGAATGCTCCTAACATTGGTGGTCAGTGGGAAGAATGCCCCTCCTACATTGGTGATCAGTGGGAAGAATGCTTTTCCTACAGTGATGGTCAGTGGGAAGAATGCTCCTTACATTGGCTGCCAGGAATAGGGGAGGACGAGCGAGCACCCCCCCCCCTCCTCAACCATACCAGGCCACAAGCCCTCAATGCCCCCCAAAGCACCTTGTACCAAATGTTGATGAGGACAAAGGTCTCTTCCCCACAACCTTGGCCTGGTTGGGATGTGGGATGGGGGGGATTAACTTATCAGAATCTGGAAGCCCCCTTTAACAAGGGGACCCCTAGATCTCCCCCCATATGAATGAGTATGGGGTACATAACACACCTACTCATTCACCAAAAAAGTGTTAAAAGTAAAAAAAAAAGCACATTGAAAGTTTTTTGACAAGACCTTTATTAACCCCCCCCCCCCCCCAAACAAAAATATCTCCCGAAGTAGATCCAACCTCAATTACAATGAATGTCGACCCGCACACAAAAAACACACCGCCCACCGAACACGACCATCCCATGTCCCGTCACTCGCTGAATGGCAGGCAAACATGGGGGTGGGGTCACCCGGTGACATTACTGGTTGAATCCGCCCTATGTGTACCTGTCATTCGGCAAGTTTCCCGTCGAGAGGAAAGACACTCGCCGAATGACAGGTAAAACCGGGGGGTGCGATTTTTTGCCAAAATAGCATTTGTGAAGTTAGGTACTGATGTTGGAGGAGAAGACCTGGCTCACCATCGGTGTTCCAATTCATCTAAAAGGTGTTCAGTAGGGGTTGAGGTCAGGGCTCTGTGCAGGACACTCAAGCTCCTCCACACCAGACTGGTCACACCATGTCTTTATGGCTGACTTTGTACACAGGGGCACAGTCTGGGACACAAAAGAGTCTTCAAACTGGTAACTCAAGAGTAGAAGGGCAATGGTACCAGTCATTGGAAACACTTGAACTCCATCATTTGGAGGTGGCTCCATTATACTGGTCATATAGCATAACTGACCTTGTGACTGCTAAAGTACCGAGTTGTCCAGACAGCTTACTCTTGGCTTTATGGTACTGATTCACCCGCTAAATTTGGTAGTGCACATTGCCGGGGTCTGGTAATGGGGCATTAATATTATGGAGGCATTAATTAGAATAGCGCTTATCATTTAAAATGTACTTTTGCCTCTGGCCTAACTGTAGGAAATACGTAACAATGACAATGCAACCCACTGACCAACGTACAGCCTACTTACCCGTGGCTTCTACAATTCCTTCCAAAATGACGATGATCTCAAACTGCTCTCGCATAAGTTCCTGTGGTCCCATCTCATAAAAAGGGCTGTTTTCGTCAATCACGTGACAGATGACTTGCGGCTCCACCAGGAATAACCGATCTTCTCCCGTCTCATAGCCGAGGTTTATTTCTGACTGTTCCAGGGGAAGGAATTCCCCTTCATATGTCTGTCGTGACTTAATGAGCTTCGCCCTGATTTTGGCGTCCACCATGTGGCTATCTCGTAGGTCACCGATACGGAACATCAAGCAGAGACGCTCATCCCGCGGGCACACCACACAGTTCTGGCTGAAGATCAGTGTCTGGGCTCTCTTCTTGGGGCGGGAAATTTTGACAAACATGCAGCCTACCATGAGAGCGTCAATCATGGAGCCCACAATGGACTGGGCCATGACCAGGTAGACCCCTTCTTGGCAGTTGGCCGTCACCATACGGTAACCGTATCCAATGGTACGCTGGGTCTCCACAGAGAAAAGCAAGGCTGATATAAAGTTGTTAACGTTCTGAAAGCACGGGTTCCAGTCATCATTTTCAAAGTGGAGCAAATCATTGCGCCAAAAGGCATCTAGGTAGTAGATGGTGGCAAAGATCAGCCACGTCACAATGTAGCACATCATGAACACAAAGAGGAACCAGCGGTACTTGAGATCAACCATGGTAGTGAAAATGTCCGACAGGAATCGTCCCTTCTCTTCAATGCGTCCCAAGTTGACTTGACATTTGCCGTCCTTTGCCACGTACCTTTGACGCTCTTTCCGCGTGGAGGCCTTGCCTTGATGAAGCCGGGCCTCCATTAGTTTGCATCGTTGGTTTGGAGTCTTATCAGACCCTGTTGCTGGGGCAGAAAAGACCCCGCGGGGTGGTATATTGATGTAGCGAGGTCCACGAGTAATGTCAGGGGCGCTTATGGCATGGCGGGGGTACGAGCGCCCATTGTAAAGTCCGCCATCTTTTAGGGAAGAGCGGCGGTACTTTGGGAGGTCGGAGGAGATGCAGACACTTTGGCGAGGTCGGGCTGGGTAGGGGTAGTTGATGTCTGTGGTGCTCATATGACGTTTGTAGACACTGCGAGGCATGATGTCGGGAAGTGGAAGAAGGGGGTGAGTAGGTGGTGGCATCGGATGAGGAGCCGGTTTGGTTTCCGCTGGATATGTTGGGACCACCATGCATTCTGGCTGTGGAAGCAGAAAGGCAGATGAGCTTGTTTTTTATGTTTTTTTGAGGATCACAAGAAAGGAAAATCGAGGAAAAAAACTCAAATGATTCTACTCTGCATCTACATAAACCTGGTAAGTCTACCGAGTGAACTGAGGTGCCAATCAATTTGCTCATCTCTACTTTCTCTACAAGTTTAAGATGATCAACTCTTATTGCTTACTTTCTGTGGAAAGCTATGATAGCGGCTGGTGTCCGTAGGGGGCCGCGGAAGATATGCCAGGACTTGGCGAGGCTTGATAGGCTGGGCCATGCCGGAACACCTGCCGTTCGGTTCATGGCCCCCACCTTTATCCGTTTCGGAGCCCTCGGACTGCGGGGCCACACCGGGCATGTTGATGCTGACAGCCGACTTGACAAGCGGTGGGGTGTGAACGCCACCCTGGTATTCGGTCCGTGTCATCAGGTCTGTGAATACAAAATTCATATACAGGCTAAAAATCTAGACATGGGTCAATTTCTTAGAGCAGCTAAGCCTGGATCCACCCACAGCCTGTGACTGGACAGTGAAAGGAGATAAGCTCATATCTCTTTCACTCTGCTCTCTCTTCCTATCAGCAAGTTTCTTGTCAGCACATGAACTGTTTATCTGCCACTAGATGTCCTCGTTCTGTTGGCCAGTATAATTCAACCCACTTATTATGAGTCCAGGTCATCCTGGCCCTGCCCCCCATCCTTAGATGACTTCATCACTGTGCTGCTTCTCCTTTCACTGTCCAGTCTTCCTGTGAGCCCAGGTAATCCTGGACCCACCCCCAGGTCCAGTATAATACAACCTACTTTCTGTGAGTCCAAGTCATCCCACACCCACCCCCAGGCCTGTGACTGGACAATGAAATGAGAAGCAGCACAGTTATGAGCTCATCACTTTTTCACTCTGCTCTCACTTCCTATCAACAAGTTTCTCATCAGCACATGAACTGTTTATCTGCCACTAGATGTCCTCAGTCTCATGGCCAGTATAATTCAACCCACTTCTTATGAGTCCAGGTCATCCTGCACCTGCCCCCAACCTTAGATGACTTCATCAGTGTGCTGCTCTTCTCCTTTCACTGTCCAGTCTAAGTAAAAAAAAATATAACATCAGCCGCCACTGCCTGTCATGCTTATTTCTATTACAAGGGATGTTTACATTCCTTGTAATAGGAATAAAAGTGATGATTTTTTTTTTTACAAGGACAGTGCAAAAATAAAAAGTAAAATAAATAAAAATAAAAAATAAAATTTCAAGCGCCCCGTCCCTCCAAGCTCGCGCTCAGAAGTGAACGTATACGTAAGTCACGCCCACATATGTAAACGGTGTTCAAACCACACATGTGGGGTACCGCCATGATGGTTAGAGTGAGAGCAATAATTCTAGCACTGGACCTCCTCTGTGACTCTACACAGGTAACCTGTAAACATTTTTAAAGCGTCGCCTATGGAGATTTTTAAGTACCGTAGTTTGACGCGATTCCACGAGCTTGTGCAATTTTGAAGCGTGACAGGTTAGGTATCTATTTACTCGGCGTAACATCATCGTTCACATTATGCAAAAAAAATTGAGTCAACTTTACAGTTTTGTTTTTTGTAATTCGTGAAAGTGTATTTTTTCCAAAAAAATTGCGTTAGGAACACCGCTGTACAATTACAGACGGCCGCCATTTTATTCCCTAGGGTCTCTGCTAAAAAAAAATATATATATTTAACGTTTGGGGGGTTCTAAGAAATTTTCTAGCAAAAAAAAAAAAAAAAATACTAATTTAAACTTGTAAACAACAAATGTCAGAAAAAGGCCTGGTCCCTAATGGAGAACTCCCAGCTTCATTTCCCTTTTAACCTTCTCCCGCCCGCGCTATAGCCGAACGACGGCTACAGCGTGGGCCTTAATTGCCAGGAGGTCGTCATATGACGTCCTCCCGCGCATGAGCTGACTGCGCGCCCCCTGTGATCACTGAGTCTATGAGACTCAGCTGATCACAGATCCGAGTAAGGGGCCGATCCCGGTTCCTTTCCAAGTGATCAGCTGTCAGCCAATGACAGCTAACAACGTGATGTAAACAGAAGATCGGTAATCGGTTTTCTCTCACGCTGACAGCATTTGGGGAAAAAAAAAGCTGATCACCGGCTTCTGTCAGAGGGACATCGGCCCCTCATGCAGAGAGCTGTGGCTGCCTCATCTGTGCCAACCAGTGCCACCTATCAGTACCCACAGTGCCACCTACCAGTGCCCCTAGTGCCATATATCAATGCCCACCAGTACTGCCAATCAATGCCCATCAGTGCCTCATCATCAGTGTTACCTACCAGTGCCCATCAGTACCACCTATCCGTTCCTTTTAGTGCCACCTATCAGTGCCATCTCTCAGTGCCACCTATCAGTGCCCATCAGTGCAGCCTTATCAGTACCCATCAGTGCCACTCATCAGTGCCATCTCTCAGTGCCGCCTATTAGTTCCCATCAATTCAGCCTCATCAGCGCACATCAATGAAGGAGAAAAATTACCCGTTTTCAAAACTTTATAACAAAACTATGAAAACTGATTCTTTTTTTTCTCAAAATTTTCAGTATTTTTTTTAGTTTTTTTAGCAAAAATTTAAAAACCCAGCAGTAATTAAATACCACCAAAAGAAAGCTCTATTTGTGTGGAAAAAAATAATAAAAATATCATTTGGGTACAGTGTGGTATGACCGCGCAATTGTCATTCAAAGTGCGTCAGTGCTGAAAGCTTTAAAATTGGTCTGGGCAGGAAAGGTGGGGTGAAAGTTCCCCCGGTAAGCAAGCGGTTAAAAAGTCCTTTTCGGCCAGCCTGGCATAAACTATTTAAAGTGAAATTAAACCCGGGCGCTCGGCTTTACCAAGTTGGTTTAGCTGGGGGGGGGGGCGCGAACGCCAGTAGCAGCAAAATGAGTAAAAAAAAAAAATATTTTTTAAGCAACCTAAAAATCTTATACATTTATTATCAGAGAGAATGTTCGCAGCCCTGAATTCAGCACGACAGTCAAAGGTTTTTTTCGATGACGTTTTGACGAGGGGGACGACTTTATCTTTATTTTTTCCCATCGATCTGCTCTGTATTTTCGGGGTGTATAAACTGATGTTGCAATAAAAACACGAGAATAGATTATTAAATATAAATTTACACTTAAACTTGTTCCATTCTCTGTGTAAAGGTTCTACTAAGTGCACTTTACACATTTGTATTTACAGTCCTTCTTTTGTTGTTGGTTTTTTTTGTGTTTCAATGTTACAAAATCAAAATAAACACCTTTTTAAAAAAAAATAAAAAATTTACGCCTAAATCTTCTCTCTAGATGAACATGTAAGATGATCGAGGTGTCTGTAAGTGACTGCCGGTGACACTCTCCTGTGATTCCTAATAATTGTCGTTTATGTTTTTTTTTATATTATTCATTTTCAGATCTGTGTACTCCGCTGTGCCTATGCATGCGCTACTAAACTGTGCGTCTTGTAATAGGGGGAGGAGGTGGGGGGGGGGGAGGATCCACATTACCTGAGTGTGTCCTCGGTGGCTCCTCGCTCCGGTCTGCCCCAGATCTCCGTGTCAAATCCTCATTTTCCTAATGCTGATTAAGAGCAGCTATAATAAGCCTGCTTGTGGGGCGTGTGATCCGAGCTACGACACCCGCGGCTTTGGCCACCTCCAGTCTTCATGTGAGCGGATTCAGAGACTTTTTTTTTTTTTTTTTTCTGCATTTTCTGATATAGGCGCAGCCGACGAATCGTCACCTTGCCCAGCCAGCAAAGCAGTCGTAATTAAAACCGCCATTTAAAGAAAAGCGGAGGTTTCTGTGACTTATTTAAGCGGTCATTTCAGTGACTTAATATATGAAACGAAAAAAAAAAAAACCACCCCAAACCCCCCCCCCAAAAAAAACACAACCCCCCAAAAAAACCTCCAACCCCCCCCCCCAAAAAAAAACCTCCAAACCCCCCCAAAAACAACCTCCAAACCCCCCCCAAAAAACAACCCCCCCCAAAAAAAACACCAACCCCCCCAAAAAAACAACCCCCCCCAAAAAAAACCTCCACCCCCCCAAAAAAAAACCTCCAACCCCCCCACCAAAAAAAAAACCTTTCATCATGTTTATAATTGTATAACAATATATTTTCATAAATTATAAAGATATTAAAGATACTTTGTTGCTACTAAGAGATTTAAAGCGATACTAAACCCACAACAGTAAAATCAGTGTGTATATGTAGTAAAGCATGCCTGTTATACTTACTGTGGAACCTAAGGGGTTAATCCTCTGCATTGTGTATAAAGGCTGTTTGATTTAGTCTTCTCTGATCCTCCCCCTTCTTCCATTGTCCCCAATCCATCTCCTGATAGTGTCAGAGCCTTGGGGGCATTGTGCACATGCTCAGTTTGGTGTGTATTGCTAGAAATTTATTTTTTTTAATATTTGTATCTTCTTCTTGGGAAAGGGTGCATGTAAGCAGCACAGGGCCAATCAGCACTGTCCAGGAAGAGGGTCAGGGGTGTCGTGCAGCCTCACAGGACGGTCAAAGGAGAATAAAAACTCCTCCTACAAGCTTTAACCAGACACTGATAAAAGTCACAAGACTGCTACATGTACTGCTGATGAGAAAAGGTATTTACAGTGCCTTGAAAAAGTATTCACACCGCTGGAAATTTTCCACATTTTGTCATGTTACAACCAAAAACGTAAATGTATTTTATTGGGATTATATGTGATAGACCAGGGATATGCAATTAGCAGACCTGCAGCTGTTGCAAAACTACAAGTCCCATCATGCCTCTGGGTGTCAGGCTTGTGGCTGTCAGAGTCTTGCTGTGCCTCATGGGATTTGTAGTTCTGCAACAGCTGGAGGTCCGCTAATTGCATATCCCTGTGATAGACCAACACAAAGTGGCCCATAATTGTGAAGTGGAAGGAAAATGATAAATGGTTTACAACATTGTTTTTACAAATAAATATGTGAAAAGTGTGGGGGGTACATTTGCATTCAGCCCCTTTACTCTGATACGCCCAACTAAAATCTAGTGGAACCTGTGATAGACTCACCTGGGACAGAGGCTTTTGAAGGGGACTGAATGCTAGCCTCTTGCCTACCGACTATGGGCCCATTCGGTCCCCTCCAAAAGCCTCTGTCCTGGGTAAGTCACCTAATTGGTAAATAAATGTGTAATTGCATCTCAGTATAAATACAGCTGTTCTGTGAAGCCTTTAGAGGTTTGTTAGAAAACCTTAGTGAACAAACAGCATCATGAAGGCCAAGGAACACCCCAGACAGGTCAGGGATAAAGTTGTGGAGAAGTATAAAGCAGGGTTAGGTTATAAAAAAATCTCCCAAGCTTTGAACATCTTACGGAGCTCTGTTCAATCCATCATCGGAAAATGGAAAGAGTATGGCACAACTGCAAACCTACCAAGACATGGCCGTCCACCTAAACTGACCGGCCGGGCAAGGAGAGCATTCATCAGAGAAGAGCCAAGAGGTCCATGGTAACTCTGGAGGAGCTGCAGAGATCCACAGCTCAGGTGGGAGAATCTGTCCACAGGACAACTATTAGTCGTGTTCTCCACAAATCTGCTCTTTATGGAAGAGTGACAAGAAGAAAGACATTGGTGAAAGAAAGTCATAAGAAGTCCTGTTTGTAGTTTGTGAGAAGCCATGTGGAGGACACAGCAAACATGTGGAAGAAGGTGATCTGGTCAGAGGAGACCAAAATTCAACTTTTTGGCCCAAAAGCAAAACGCTATGTGTGGGGGGAAACTAACACTGCACATCACCCTGAACACACCATCCCCACCGTGAAACATGGTGGTGGCAGCATCATGTGGTGGGGATGGTTTTCTTCAGCAGGGACAGGGAAGCTGGTCAGAGTTGATGGGAAGATGGATGGAGCCAAATACAGGACAATCTTAGAAGAAAACCTGTTAGAGTCTGCAAAAGACCTGAGACTGGGGGGGAGGTTCACCTTCCAGCAGGACAACGACCCGAAACATCCAGCCAGAGCTACAATGGAATGGTTTAGATCAAAGCATATTCATGTGTTAGAATGGCCCAGTCACAGTCCAGACCTAAATCCCATTGAGAATCTGTGGCAAGACTTGAAAATTGCTGTTCACAGACGCTCTCCATCCAATCTGCCAGAGCTTGAGATATTTTACAAAGAAGAATGGGGAGAAATGTCCTCTCTAGATGTGCAAAGCTGGTAGAGACATCCCCAAAAAGACTTGTAGAGAAAGAGGGTTCTACAAAGTATTGACTCCGGGGGGCGCCATACAAATGTACCCCCCCCCCCCCCACTTTTCACATATTTATTTGTAAAAAAAAAAAAAAAAAATTGAAAACCATTTATAATTTTCCTGCCACTTTGTGTTGGTCTATCACATAAAATCCCAATAAAATACATTTATGTTTTTGGTTGTAACATGACAAAATGTGGAAAATTTCAATGGGTATGAATACTTTTTCAAGGCACTGTAGCAGTTTAAATTTACTAAAATAATTGCATTTCCATGTTCTGTGGGAGAACAGATATAGTGACTGCAGGTTCTGGGTTTAGTAACACTTTGAGGTTCATCTACACTTGTAGCAGCCCTTACAGCCCCCCCCCCCCCCCCCCCTCTAAAAAAAACTATTTGCAGAGAGTTGCTTTTTAACCACTTCACTACCGGGCACTTTCACCCCCTTCCTGCCCAGGCAAACTTTCAGGGCTGTCACATTTTGAATGACAATTGCACGGTCATGCAACACTGTGCACACAAAGTTTTTATCATTTACAGATAGAGCTTTCTTTTGCGTCCGCCTTCCAACCATGTTGTCTATGGCCAGATGTCCTTGCCCAAGGCTGGCGTTTATATGCAATAATGTTTGCGAGTACACAATCATTTTTTTGGATTTGATAAGATTTTCTGATCTGAGGAGTGCTGCATTGTTAGAACACCATCAGAAGTACATCTGCCTGAAAGCTGGAGCGTTTGATTCATTTATTTTTTTCAGTGGAACAATCAATTCTGCCTAAGCCAGATTTTAAGAATCGAAAGGAAACCAAGAAAGCTTCAGCCCCGCTCTCTTCTCGATCCAAGGATACAGCAGCATCTGTGAGACAGGGGAGTGAATCCAAAAGGGAACAGTGCTAGAAAAGGTGGCCTTTAAATATCTGCAGATCAGCCAAACAAGAGGGACCCCCAACTCCAGAATTGGTTTCCAAGGGGATCAGCACAGGTAAGACTACAACCCATAGTACCACGTACAGCTGGAACCAGACACAGGAAATACTCTCTTCCATCTTAACAGAGAAGACAACCACACCTACATGGAGTTCAGTAGTTCCTGAACCAAAAGACTTTAGTAATAGGATCCCACGATGCAGAAGAACTACCTATAGATATTGTGCATGGGGATGCAGTAATATGCCAAGGAGATGGACCCCTAGGTTGCTGGTGATCAAAGTCCTTTGTGGACAACCAATGTGGAAGTTGAGTGATCAGGCCATGGGCTACTTGATCCTTGAAAGTCAGAAACACAGGTCTACTTAGGAACTAAAAAAGCAGACAGAAGCACCTCCCTTTTTCCCATACCTACTTCAGCCCCTTAGAAGGTCCTTCAACATCTAACTTTCCTGCAAAAGAGAAGGAATGGGCAATTCCCTGTCTGATGACAGGTCTGGGAGGGGGGGGTAAACATGCTGTGGACCTTCCAAATCTGATACCCGACAGATGGCTATTACAGACACACAGCACCTCAAGAAGTTGCCCCCCCCCCCCCCCCCTGGGTCCACAGTGGCTTTTGTACAGGTCACTTGAGTGTTTCACAATAGAGATGTCAAGACATGGCACTAGCATAGACATAAGAGCCCACAATCTACCAAGCAGGTTGACAGGGGCTACAATAAAAAAAGGATTCAGACCCTTGTTAGGGGGGGGAGAACATCCAAAGTTGGCTCCAGGAGACCAGGCCGGTCTGGTTGTACCTCCAGGGAAGGAGAGGGATGAGGGAGGGGGTACCAGGTACGACAGATGGCTTAACATACCTCAAGGGTTTTCTAAGAGGAAGAAGGTGGTGGTCGGGAAGGGACACATCTACAGAGGTCAAACTGAGACTAAAAATGGAGCCGGAGCCTCTAGGTTGAAGAGACCCCCCTAGGGGACAAGCAAAGGTCCATTAATCTGTGTGCTGACACGGAAGAAAGGGGTAAGTAGTTGGAGAGTCCTAGGGGTAAAGCGTTATCCTAAGAACCCAAAAGGGACACACTGCATCTGAATTAAACTATAGTCCCCTCACTGAAAAATGTGGCGGTAAACCTTCGTGCTAAAAGGCTTTTCCAAGGGCTTAGCAGGATTCTTGCTTCCAGCCCCTATGGACTACCAGTGAATCAGGCTACGAGGGTGTGGATGAGTCTACTCTAAAAGTAGATGGATTAGAATGGGCCCCCACCCTTTCTTTATTTGTATGCTCTGGGCTCCTGTAACATCCCCAATGTTGGGGATTACATGAAAAGGTAGGTCTGAATGGACAGCATCCCTCAACGACCAAGTCAAGCGCTCCGAGTATCTGTATGCACAACAGACCCATACCAGACACAAAATCAGAAGTTTAAAACAAGCAATTACAATTGAAGCATAGAATTCCAAGACATCTGCTCTACATGTTCTAGAAGGAAGGAGGGAGGGAGGGGGGGGTCTAACTCAGCGGTGGACAACACTTTTTACCAGTTTAACCCATTCTGCTATGGCATTAATATCACAGCAATTATAGGATGAAATTTCCTTAAGAGAAGAAAGTGAGATGCGAATTATGGATTCACAATATATAAGGAGGGAAGCTTACATGTCGGTGTTCAGCAGCGCTCCAGAAAACTGGCCGATCTACGGTGGGCAATGACCTCTATTTAATGAATTCCCACTCAAAGGGAAACCGTTCTAACACACTTAGGTGTTTGTTCCAGGCTCTTCTGGGTGCTTCTCGTCTGCATAGGAGGAAAACCTCAAATAGCAGATGTAGACAAAAGGTATTTGCAACTGTAGCAGTTCTGAAAGACCCAAACCTGGAGACAGCAGGCTGATCATCCAAATGTAGAGTAGTTTGTGCTTCATCAACAAAGGCCAAATGGTCTCTCTTGTATGTTTGGGGTAATGGGAGAAGACCACAATTCCTCAAAAAACAATCTCTGTGGGGACCCTGTATGAGAGTGGGAAAGGCATGGGAGCGCACATAGAGCCTCTACAGTCAGCATTTGCAAGGACTGGGTGAATTTAGCCACAGTCTTGTGCAACTGCAAGGGGTATCAAGTTTGAGTGGAAGACCGCGCTGGACTGGTGCCGCTTAAGGCTGCCCAGCAGCAGGTTACTGTGTGGTAGGTATAGAAAGAGTTGCTTCCAATGGGTTGTATGCCAAATTGTAGGTGGCAAGTGAAAGACTCTGTTGGGGTCTAGGGATGCTACCTTTTTGATAACGACACAGTGAACACCTTGGGGATTGTAGAGGAGTGCCTGATATCCAAAAAGAAAAAAAGGTCCCACTTTGTGAATTGCGACCTTAGCTACCGATGAGGCATCAGCTATCAGCGGGTTATCCCGGGGGGGGGGGTTGAGGTTTGGGGGGGGTTAGGTGTTCCTAGTACAGTGACGGCGAAACTTGGCACCCCAGATGTTTTGGAACTACATTGCCCATGCACTCTGCAGTGTGGTGGAGCATCATGGGAAATGTAGTTCCAAAACATCTGGGGTACCAGATGGAGGTTTGGGGGGGAGGGGGTTAGGTGTTCCTAGTACAGTGATGGCGAAACTTGGCACCCCAGATGTTTTGGAACTACATTGCCCATGATGCTCATGCACTCTGCAGGGTGGTGGAGCATCATGGGAAACGTAGTTCCAAAACATCTGGGGTACCAAGTTTCGCCATCACTGTCCTAGTATATACCAGGCCCTTGAAGTCTGGTATAGACTTTACCACTTGGCGCCCACCGTATAGTAAAATGACGGTGGCGGGGCGGCACTCTCGTTCTGGGACGACGTCATACGATGGTGCCCCAGAACCAGCACGGCGATTGCGGCCGGGCTGTGTTCCTAGGACACAGCGTGACCCCGATCTTGGTAGAGAGCAGATGACGCGGCTCTTATCCCATGTGATCGGCTGTGTCCCATCACAGCCGGTCGCATGTAAACAAGTGCCTTTTATCGGCTCTCCTCTCCTCACGCTGACAGAGTGCGAGGAGAGGAGAGCCGATCGGCGGCATCTCCTCCCAGGGGAGATCTGTATCAGGGCACTGATCACAGTACAGCCCCCAGCAGTGCCCATCAGTGACACCAATCAGTGCCCATTAGTGATGCCAGTCAGTGCCGCCCATCAGTGCCACCTATAGTGCTGCCTCATCAGGGCCGCTTCTTCAGTGGAGAAAAATGATTTACAAAATTTACTGGACAAAATCTTTTTTTTTTTTTTTTTTTCGGTCTTTTGTTTTTTTTTGCAAAAAAACAAAAAAAAAAACACAGCAGTGATTAAATACCACCAAAAGAAAGCTCAATTTGTGTGAAAAAAATGATAGAAATGTCATATGGGTACAGTGTTACATGACCGCGATTATTGAAAGTGTGGCCCAGGGTGAAAGTACGCCGTAGGCAAGCGGCTGAGGGGAAACGCCACACGAAAAAAAAAAAAAAACCAGTGTGGGGTCCCTCCAAAATTTATACCAGACCCTTATCTGAGCATACAGCCCATCAGGCTAGGAAAGAGGGGGGAGGGGCGACTTTGGAGTCTCGCAAGTGTGAATGAAGCCTCAACATTGATTGGCTCCTTGGCTTGACTTTACCCTGGATGCAAGCCAGTACCCTTCTCCTCGGAAGCCTGTGGTTGAAAAGCACAGCACCTACACATGACAAAATGTTTGTTTTATTTAAAATTCTAAACAGAAGGTGAAACAATGAAACATTTTTTTCCCCCCCCAGCAAGTCCTTAAATAAAAAAAGTGCATAGAAAACAATGTTCTTACAAATTCTTTGTACATTTATTTACACTCTCTCCTCAAGATGCTTGTCTCTTTAACAGACGCGATTTTTCAAAACTTCAATTGCTCTCACCACTCGCTGCATTGCAAAAAAAAAAAAAAAAAATAATAATAATAAAAATAATAATAGATGACAAAAAAAAAACAAAAACAAAAGATGGAGTCTGTCTGGTCAAGCTCCACATTTCAAGAAGCTCCATGTATTCAAGGTGGGTTATTGGTTTTAATAAAAATGGTACAAAGCTGACGGAAGCAGGGGAGTATTTCTTTTTTTTTTTTTTGTACCCCTTTGCAGGGCTGAGCAGGTGGTTAGCAGCAAAAGGATTAAAAATGATTGTCACCCCCAAAACAGTACGTTTCCGTTTTGCTCCCCGATTTTGGATCCGCTCTCTGAATGGGAGTGAATATAGACGGCAGGAGATCAATGGAGTTAAAACAGCAGGGAGGTGCCCATTGCTTGTTGCGTATTTCTGAGCGCCGCTCCTCGTTTTCCACAGCAGTTGCGAGAAAAACACGTGAGCTTACGAGGCGAGCGCTAGCAGCAAGGGAAAGGGGGGGGTGGGGGGGGGTGTCCAGAGAGGAGACAATTCTTGAAGACCCTGAGAGGAAGGAGAGGTCTGCCCTGTACTCTAATGACGGACCAGCCAGGACAGAGGGTAAAGTGCGACTTCTTGTAATGTTGACCCCTCTCTGCCGAGCAGCGCCATCACCCGAAATCTTGCGTCCGCCGTGGAAGTGCCAGCACCTCCAGACCAGCACTTGCGGCCGTGGATTTTTTTTGTTTTTTGTCATTTTTATTTTTTTTTAATTTTTTGTTCAATATTTTTTATTATTTTTTATTTTTTTTTTTGATGTGCCTCGCTCAGTTCAGGAAACGGCGGCACTTTTTGGCACCACAGTTACAGTGCAGCTTGCTGCTGGCGTCCTCGATGGGGAACTTGTAGTCGTACGTCAGTTCCTCGCCGCGGTAAATGCTGCGAAGGGCAAAGATGACTATATGCTTCTGGCCTTCCACGTGGATGACCCGGGAGTAGCAGTTGGGCTCGCAGGAGTGATTGATGAAACGCGCCGCGTTGCCGTGCATGGTGGCGTCCACCACGTCGAAATCGTCAATGCGGAACATGTAACATCCGATTCCCTAGAATGGAGACAAAACTAGGATCAGTGGCAGTTCTGGAGATAAGGAACCCACAAAATTAGGATCAGTGGCAGTTCTGGAGATAACGAACCCACAAAATTATCATCAGTGACAGTTCTGGAGATAACGAACCACAAAATTAGGAACAGTGGCAGTTCTGGAGATAACGAACCCACAAAATTAGGATCAGTGGCAGTTCTGGAGATAACGAACCCACAAAATTAGGATCAGTGGCAGTTCTGGGAGATACCCCAATTTTTTTTTTTTTTTTTTTTTTTTACACCTTCAAGGCCTTGTTTACATTGGGCAGAATAAAGCTTACGCCCGTGTTTACCCACAAAGGGATGCACAGGTGTACGGCGTGGGTGTGAGGCCTTGAATGGACACTATGAGCTTAGGGACACGCAGCCTTATGAACGTTAAAGTGGTTGTAAAGGCCGAAGGTGCATTCTTTGCATGAAGGTTAAAAAAACCTTGTGTGCTGCTCCCACTACACCCCCCCCCCACCCACCCACAATACTTACCCTAAGCCTCCTCTCAATCCAGCAATGTGCACGTCCCAGGACCCCCTCTCCTCATTGGCTCCCACTGCGGTCAATCACAGCCAGTGAGCCAATAATGAGAGAGCAGGGTCGTGTCTTATGAATGCATAGAGCGAGGCTCGGGAGCGAGCGCCCACCAGTGCCCCTACAGCAAGCGGCTTGCTATTGGGGGAACTGGTCAAGGGGGGGGGGACCCAAAAGCGCCGGCGGGAGACCTGAGAAAAGGAAGTTCGGGGCTGCTCTGTGCAAAACCATTACACAGAACAGGGAAGTATGACAGGTTTTTTTTTGTTTTTTTTAAAGCAAAACCTTTAATACCACTTTAAATTAGAATTAGAAGCAGCGGTTGTGTCCGTGCAGCCAATGCGTGCCAACTGACATTAATGGTACTGCTGGCACGGGGATGCAAATACCACCTGAGCATCCCCATGCAGGTAAAACACAGCCCTCTAAAAGCGCACTAAAGAGGCACCTGCCATGTCAATGGGAAACGCACCAAACCCTCACATGTGGTTCGTTTTTACGGTCACGTGGCAAAAACATTTTGGTTGTTAAGTAGTGGGCACCTGCCTCATCCCTAACAACGAGTAAACAGCTGATTGTTAAGGACCCGGCGTATTCCGGCTTCCTTCTCAGTGGGTAAAGGATGCCCCTCCACTCAGCCCCCATTTCTGTGGTCACCAGGAGAGCTGGAGCTCAGTCTTCCATCCTGTGTAGGAGTCGGTCTGGCCGTTCCCTGACTCCTCCCCTCAGATTCTGGGAGTCGATGCTCCCTGCTGTGCCGCCCGCCGTCTGTCCACCCCATCCCCCACTAGCATCCCTCCCTGCACAAGAGGAGCTGGAGCATCCTCACCACTGCAGGGAGCCATTATCACTGGTTGTTAAGGAAGCTGGCAGATTCTGGCTCTTTAACAAACACCCATCAGCGTCCTAACAACCAATAAATAGCTAGACATTAAGGAGGCGGCACCCGACAGCGTCCTAAACAAACCAGCTATTCGTGCATCTGTGCTGTAACCCAACGCATACTTATCTGAACGCCGTTATTGTAGATGACGGCATTATCACCATATGTTAAAAGGATGAGTACACTTTTAAAACCAGGTGAACTTATCTTTTAATGGACCACAGGCATTCTGGAGCTTGTAGTCCCTGAATGCCTAAAGCTGGAGTCTCCAAACTTTTTTTTTTTAACAAAGGGCCAGTTTAATAACCTTCAAGCTTTAAGGGGCCCGGACTGTGGTCATTAGGAGTAGAAAACACCCTGGCGTCCGTGGCAGCAACAGTGCCCTGTCACCAGCGTCAGTGGCAGCAACAGTGCCCCGTCAGTGGCAGCAACAGTGGCCCCTTAACTGGCGTCAGTGGCAGCAATAGTGTCCCATCACTGGCTTCAGTGGATGGAGTTGGTGCCCCAATGACTGGATAAAGGTGAGCAAAAAGGCCGTATCCGTCCCACGGACCGCAGTTTGGAGACCTCTGGCCTAAAAGATTCAAGTGACCCAATAACAGCGGGTATCCCCCGACTTCTTCAAGAGGAGGTACCTGTCCTAAGTGTTAAATGTCTCTGTGTACAGTGAAGGCTGAGAAGATGGCCACATATTGAAAGCAGCACAAGGGCTTCTGGGAAATGAACGTTACCTTGCTGTCATAGAATTTCTCCCTCTTGTCAGTCAGCACAGCTCTAATGACAATTCCCGCGTACTCGATGACCATCTCGCCAGCGTCAATGTTCCTCTTACAGAACAGGCCCCTGCCGTGGATAGATGACCTGCAGAGAAGGACAGGCGGTGATAAACGGGTCAAAGAAAACTGATGCCAACCAACCTCTCCCAGCACGTCACTTACCTGTACACGCCCACAGCCTCTTTGGATGTTTTCTTCAGGTGGCGGAACCTCATTGCCATGGGAAGGTCCAAGCTGGTCGCTCGCCTAAAAGAAAAAAAAATAAAGCAATTTTAACCACTTCAATCCACTTCCTGTCCAGGCCAAAATTTTCAGCACTGTCACATTCTATATTATATATTTCAATTTTTTAACATTTTTCTTTTACTTGCTGTGACCAGATCAATACAATGTTACTATAGTACCACTGTACCACTCTGGGGAGTTAATTAGGATTTTCTTTTCTACACACTGATTGCTTATAGCAGTGAATTTCACTGCTATAAACAAATATTTCTACTGAATGACAGTGCGTAGACACCGTATATTATTTGCAGCTATGATTGGCCACAGCTAATCACATGGTACAAATGTGCTGTGATTGGCCATGTCTGTGTACCATGTGATCACTGTGACCAATCACAGCTAGCAAACACAATTCTATACAATGAATGGCATGAAAGGAAGCCATTTATGGTTTACAACTGCCATGTGATCTTCTGTGATTGGTCACAGCAAATCACATGATACCGGCAAGCAGGCCAGTACACTGGTAAGTCATCTGCTGTGACCACCGGGTGACAGATCACGCTCCCCGTTCTCAGGAGGACGTCATATGGGAGTCATCCCAGAACAACAGGGTTCCCTCCCGAACTGGCTCAGGTGGGAAGCAGTTAAGGTAAACATATACTCAAAAACTGAAGAATTGCATTCTTAGGCTTCATTCACACAGGTGTGAGCTGTAGTATGCATAAATGAGGCCTTATAGGAAAATGTTAGCAGTACCCTTAAAATAAAAAACAAAAACAAACTTTTTGCTATGAATTTTGAAAAACAGTGCACTTCCTGTGCTAAGGCCCGCCTGTTCTGTACCCTCATTGCTGTATATCTACAGAGCGAGATCATCAAAGGCCTCCAACTACTGGCTCCATCAAATTTGGAATGAAATTTGACAATGTCACTATAGGGCTGCCCACTGTTCTTCCTTGCCGGAGGGGGAGATGTACCCAACAACCTGCAGTGCAAGCATCTCCCGCTTCATCCATTCTGTGGATCTGTGCTCCCTCCACCTCACCTGCTGCTTGATTATCCCCCCACCAGTCAGCAGGGGGCATGACTGACACGAGGAAGCAAAGCTCTCCGTCTCCACCAAGATAATCATCTCAACACACAAAGATCTAGCGCCGGACAAGGTATAGGCAAGTCAGTAATGGGTACACAGACCGGAGCCTATAGGCATGGTCACAAGTCATATGCCCTCTGCTTGCCTTCCACCAGTACAGGTCCTCTTTAATATCCTTGTACACCTTCTCACATATCAGTGAATGATAGGCTGAAAATCAAGTTATGTTACCTGGTGGACTTGAGCTGCACTTCCTCTTCCTCCTCCTCATACGCACACAACTCCGGCAGCGTGCGGTGCTGCGAGGCCAGGAAATTGAACATGTCAAATGTACTCTTCCTACAAAAAAAAACAAAAAAAAAAAACACGACATGGCCGGTGAGAGAAGCTGCAACACTCAAACGGCCCACTAGGCGGACACCTCACAGGACAGAGTGCTACACCCACCTGACGTAGAACTCGCTGCGAGCGCAGCCCGTCGCGTTCACCAATAACTCTTCCTCATCCACCTCCTGGTGGTGGAAATGGAATTTGTACCCCCGGCAGCGCTCAGCGCCAGTCAGCTGTTCCAGCAGGAAAAGTACGGCGTCGTGCTGAACCCCCAACATCCGCGCTCCACTCAGACCGGCTGCAGGGAAAAAAAATATTACTAGCGGTAATCGCACAGAAATGTACTAAGCAGATTCCTTAAAGGAATACTCCACTGTGCTGTAGAATTATTCGTACAGTTGTGTCTCTTGAAATACTTTCCCCTCAGATTTTTCACATTCCCCCCCCCCCCCCCCCCCCATCCCCAGCTTCCCACAAGCACCTGCCGACAGTCGTATATTCTATTAAAGATTTGGCGTTTCCTAAACCTTTGCGGTAATATCATGTGACTAACAGCCACTGACACGAATACAGTGATCAGTGCTAATAATATGCACTGTCACTGTACTAATGACAATGATTGGGAAGGGTTTAAAGCACAAATAAAGGCAAAACTTTTTTGTTTTGATGGAGTGGAGAGGGATTAGCACCCGTGTCAGTTTTTTTTTTTTTTTGCTGTCTGTGCCCCCACTAGGGAGATTCACCATCTCAAAATGTTCTGTTTACCATTGAAAGTAAAAGAGAAAATGCCACATTTTGGGTTGTCCCCAGAAACGTAATAGAGGGGGAAATCTTCCAATGGGGACACTAGTCCTGCTGACCTGGGGGTCCCCAAGGAACTTCCTTAATTTGCAGGGATCTCCTCCCACTTCCTGTTGGGCTATGGGACAGTAAGTGAAGGGAGTCGCGCCCACATATGAAAACGGTGTTCAAACCACACATGTGAGGTATCGCCACGATCGGTAGAGCGAGAGCAATAATTCTAGACCTCCTCTGTAACTCAAAACTGGTAACCTGTAGAAATTTGTAAACGTCGCCTTTGGAGATTTTTAAGGACCAAAGTTTGTCACCATTCCATGAGCGGGCGCAATTTTGAAGCGTGACATGTTGGGTATCAACTTACTCGGCGTAACATCATCTTTCACAATATGTAAAAAAAAAATGAGCCAACTTTACGTTTTTTTTTTTTTAAGTCAAAAAAGTTTTTTCCCCAAAAAAATTCAGCTGCACAAATACGGCGTGACAAAGTATTGCAATGACCGCCATTTTCAGTGTCAAAAAAAGGCTCGGTCCTTTAGTGGTTAAGGGGCGATCAAGAGGATAAATTTGTGCCTAACCAGTGTTTTGTGTACCGTGTGCTGCTTTTACTGGGGATCTAGTTGTGCTTAGCAGGGAATGAACAAACAACGAGATCCCTCATTATCGAACGCAGCTCTTTGTTTACATTCACAGAGCTGCGTTCAGGGAAGCTCAGAGCCGTTCGGCCGGGTGGCCAATCATTGGCCCAGGAATTGGCATGTGGTGCGACAAATCACAGCATAGCTAGGCGTGCGGATCACACACTAGGTATGCGACCCAGAGCAGGGAGGCCGCTTTGCCGCCATACATCCTCGCAATGCTGTCAGCAAATAGATAAGTACAGTCCTATGGAAAGGAGCCTGTTCTTACCAGAGAAGGAGAGATGTCTAAGTCTTGCCACACTTCGAGCCTCTTGTACCTTTTCCACTACAGTCTTCCAAGCACCTGTACAACAAGAGCACACATAGATTACACCATAACAAAGGACTAAAGGTGGTTGTTAAGAATATTTAGTTATATGGTGAGAGTATGAAGAAGCCAGCATGCCCAGTGTGGCAGGAAAGGCACTTACCTTCAGCGCTATCAGACTGCGTATAGAAGCCATCTTCACTGATGATCTCAAATCGCAGATGCGGCCTGCCTTTCTTGGGTAACAAGTTCTCCTTCTCCTCAAGAAAACGTTCTTCGAAGTCCTCGAAGCTGGGTGAGAAACCTGCGTGGAAATAAGAGGAACAAGAACCGTCATGATGCTGAAATCGCTAAGTCGGCAAGATAGAGCGCAGGAGTGCAGTTCTCATCAGTACCAGCAGAGGGCTCCGAGCACGGAGATTCTTTGGGCAAATCTAGAGAAGGGTCTTCCGTTTTCACATCCACCGTCAGATCTACAAAAATCCTGGAAGGCCAAAAAAAAAAAAAAGGGTTAAAATAACAGTCCACTTTGAGGAATAATAAAGAATAAAAAAAAGTAGTATATGCAAAAGATAAGCAAAGTTAATTGGTCATGAGATCAGTGTTGCTGCAATTGAGAATGCAGAGCATTACACCCACAATAAGTGAATCGTGGTGCCAATATACAGCCTCAAATTCCACACTCACTCGCTATCCAAACTTAGCTCATCGTCATCCATGGAGTCGGGGTCCACAAACTCTTTGAACATTGATGTTTTGATCCGATTCCGTCTTGACCTAACAGAGGAAAAATGAGAAGCTGAAATACAACAGCTAAAACTAAAAAATCTCTTTATAGAGAAGGCAGAGGTGGAGAGAGGGTAGAGCAAGAGAATGAGAAAAAGACAGAGGGACAGGACGGAGCAAGAGCCAGAAAGACAGAAAGAGCGCGAGAGCCAGAGAGAGAGAGAGAGAGAGAGAGAGAGAGAGAGAGAGCGAGAGCCAGACAGAGAGCGAGAGCCAGACAGAGCGAGAGCCAGAAAGAGAGCGAGAGCCAGAAAGACAGAGAGAGCCAGAGAGCGAGAGAGAGAGAGAGAGAGAGCGAGAGCCAGACAGAGAGAGAGCGAGAGCGAGAGCCAGACAGAGAGAGAGCGAGAGCGAGAGCCAGACAGAGCGAGAGCGAGAGCCAGAGCCAGAGAGAGAGCGAGAGAGAGAGCCAGACAGAGAGAGAGCGAGAGAGAGAGCCAGACAGAGAGAGAGCGAGAGAGAGAGCCAGACAGAGAGAGCGAGAGAGAGAGAGCCAGACAGAGAGAGCGAGAGAGAGAGAGCCAGACAGAGAGAGAGCGAGAGCCAGACAGAGAGAGAGCGAGAGAGAGAGCCAGACAGAGAGAGAGCGAGAGCCAGACAGAGAGCGAGAGCCAGACAGAGAGCGAGAGCCAGACAGAGAGCGAGAGACAGACAGAGAGAGAGAGACAGACAGAGAGCGAGAGACAGACAGAGAGAGAGAGACAGACAGAGAGCGAGAGACAGACAGAGAGCGAGAGACAGACAGAGAGCGAGAGACAGACAGAGAGCGAGAGACAGACAGAGAGCGAGAGCCAGACAGAGAGCGAGAGCCAGACAGAGAGAGAGCGAGAGCCAGACAGAGAGAGAGCGAGAGCCAGACAGAGAGAGAGCGAGAGCCAGACAGAGAGAGAGCGAGAGCCAGACAGAGAGAGAGCGAGAGCCAGACAGAGAGAGAGCGAGAGCCAGACAGAGAGAGAGCGAGAGCCAGACAGAGAGAGAGCGAGAGCCAGACAGAGAGAGAGCGAGAGCCAGACAGAGAGAGAGCGAGAGCCAGACAGAGAGAGAGCGAGAAAGAGTGCGAGCGCAACAGCAAGAGAGAGCGAGAAGTAAAAAAAGAAAGGGCGTTGAAAGTCAGATCAGTATTTTTTGGGCCCTGTCAAAAGGCATGTGTTTCCATCAGCCCTCCTCTTTTCCCAGTCCAAGTCTATGGAAATGGAAAAGCAGCAACAAGGGTCGGAAGCGCCAGTCAATGAATGTCGTCAGAAGTGTCTCGGTCAAAAGTACCCAACTGTCCATCAACAGCGGCCCGAAAGCAGAAGTGACTTAAAAACTCAAATTACAGCCAGCTTATGGACAACCTACCCGTCCGATCCATAGGCCACAGGCAGACCCCAACAGGATTATTATTCTTCAATGGCTTTCAACAGCAGCCCTGAGGAAGGGGGGGTCCTTGTTCCCCCGAAACGTGTTGGCTTTATTTCATCGTTGTTACTCCAAACAAAACGTTAGTAAACCTGTATCTAGTGGACACTGAGCGCTCCTTTACTTCCACCTTTCTCAATTACATGCGGAATCGACCGCTAGGCAACACCTGAGGGCAGCAGCCCATCATCTTCTTCTTAAGTCGGGCACTAATCTCTGGAAGTAAATCCTGCCCATCCTGTCCACCCCCAAAAAGCAACTTTAAAAACAAACACACCCTTTGGCCCGTACCTTGTGGTGGTCACCGTCTCAGAAACACAGTTGATAGCGATGGGCTGTATGATGGCGTCCGGGTCGAGGTCTTCCAGTTTATCCAACATATCCAATTTGGGTTTCTTTCTATGGGAGATGTTGTTGGGCACAGGACAGGGTCTCTTAGGGGCTTGCTGGATGGGTAGGTTCTTAGGGGGGGCAGGCTGTATGTGGGGTAGCTGCACTGGGGGTTGCATCTGTGGCGGCACCTGGGTCTGGACCGGGGAGGGAGCAACGCTCAGGAGTCCTGTGTTCATGGGAACACCCTGGAATAGACAGGTTTGGGGGAGACCAGTAAGAGTGGGGGCCATCATTGTCGGCGCCCCAAAATTCAGCTGCCCAGTGCCATGTACCATGTTCAGCATTGGGAGCACACGTAGTGTAATCGCTGGGCTGCCGGAGGGAGTTGCTTGCAGGAAAACAGCGCCTATGTTCTGGGTGGGAGTAGAGGACGTAGTAGACAAAACAGGGGCAGTAGTCTGAGGAAGACAAGCGAACTGAGTTTTGGGGGTGGGTTTTTGGGCGAACCTATTAGCCCTCAAAATGGGGTGCTTGTTGACCGCATGAGAGTCGGTATTTGTCCCTTCTTGAAGCTGCCTAAACTGCCCCATATTGTCCAAGCTGTCATCTTGAACAGCAATGATCTGACCAGTGTTCTTGTTCACCAATAAAAACTTGGAGGCGGGTTTGCTCACAGGTCCATTAGGGGTTATGGGAAGGAGAGGGCGACACACCCTTTGCACTTGAGGCGGGTCCCTGAGCGGAGGAGGTCCTTGAGAGGACTGGTAGCTTACACAATCTGTGCCGTTGGACAGCGAGACAGCGGCGCTCCCATTCTGCGTGACGGGAGAGGTGGAGGCCAGCGGAGACGGCACCCTCTCCTGCTGTTGGGTGGCGTGGTCCGTGTTGGTGACATCGCCGCTTTTTAAAACAAAGTCAACAATTTCAGAAGGCAGGTGGGATGGCGTTTTGCCGCTGCTCAGAGAGCCGTTGTGGCTCGGCGGCGGGTCCTCGCTGTCCGTGCTGTCGTGAATACCGTCCAGCTGTTCGATGCGACCGGGCGGCGTGGACAAGAGGGGACTGAAAGGTTCGTTAGATACCACCGTCCGTGTCAACCCATAATACTGCTCTCCGGGCTCCTCCTCCGAACTGCTCGCCCCATCCTGTTCATCGGCCGGTACCTCTGTACCAACCAAAAGCTGAGCACCGCACTGCAAAGCTCCAGTGACCAATTCGCTGTCCAGAGCCGATATCACCTCCATGTCGGTCAAGAGCTGCGACGGCGCCTCAGAGGAAGAATGCTTTGAGAGAGGCGACGACGTCGTGGAAGGCGGAGGGCTTGCTGAATCCCGGGAAACCCGAGCTGAAGTCTGACGGGTGACCCGAGGAGGATATGGTGGTGGTGCTGGCGCTGGCGGTCGCCGGGTTCTCCGAAGGGGTGTAACTTCAGGATCGCGGACTGTCAGGATATGATGGGATAGAGAAGATGATGACGATGGACTCCCTGAAAAAGAAACAGATGAGTGAAACCAGAAAGAATCCAATGAAAAAACAAAAAAGAAAAAAAAAAAAAGAAAGGAAGATTGAGATGTCATGTTTGTTCACTACAACTCACCTGGAGAAGGAAGCGGGCGAGAAAAGCCACCAAGGGGTTTTCGGGAAGGAGAGTAGTTTGGCATTTTTATCCTGGCACCTGAGAATGAGCGGGGAGCAGCTGCAGTAGTGATGGGCTCAGGAGGCGGCCAGTGGGAGAGTGAAGGGGTTTCTGGAGTTGAAGGGGTGGAGGGAGGAACGGCTTCTGCAATTTCTGGGGGAAAAAAAAAAAAAAAATAGTGACTATAGGGACCATGTCCCATAAGAGATTGTGCCACTTACCAAGATGAGGTAATACACCCCCCCCCCCCCCCCAACAAGAGCCGATCCATCACTAGACTAGAAGGCTGAGAAAGCAACTGTAGGAGGTAAGTGGATCTCTTAGCGATCCGATCACCAACATGGTCACTCATCTAAAATATTCCTTCAGCAGAAGATAAATCACAAAAACAACACCCATCAGCTGGATTAAAGGGTAGGTTCACCTTTATAACATGTTACACCCATATTTAGGATGTAACATGTTACAATAAAGCACCTGATCACCCCCCCCCCCCAGAGACAGCGGGGGTTCTTCTCCCTGCACCCACTGTCACTATTTAAAAGCAGCCATTCGAATAAATGAACTACAAGTACCATCATCCAATACAGCGGACTGTTCTGTGGTTTCTCAATGAACTACAAGGGCGCCGGTGAACATTCTAGTAGTTAATGGATTCTTCCAGCAGTGCAATAACTGCCTGCCCATACCGGAGGTACTATCAAAGACAGCTGACAGTCTGCAGGAGCCTGGCACTGCACCCGCAATCTGCTGAACGGGGGTGCAATACCTTATAGGCTGCAGCATAACCAAAAAAAAAAATGTAATATATATATATATATATATATATACACATTACTTTTTTTTTTTTTAATATATATATAGCGGCCGTAGGTCCTCCTCGGATCTTACTGGTTGAGGCAGTGATGTAAATGCAGCATGTTCTAATTTTTGGATTGCACTGCAACTCACTGCACTTGTGTGAACTATGCTATTGGAACCCACATAAATATACCGTCCATATGCTTTTGATTCAGATATAAAAAAAAACAAAAAAAACACACGCACTGGACTGCGTCTGGTGTGAACTGACCTGGATGGGAGTGGCAGGCTCTGGTGGGAGTCACCCAGACATGTGAATGGCTCTATTTAGAGGGAACCTAGAGAAAGTTAGTCTGCTATTGCTGAGGCTCTGATGAAGAGGGTACTCCCCTCGTAACACGTAAGCCGTTTGCGATACCATCTGGTTCCTCCTAATACCCGGTCCAGGTTGCAGGTGTCTAGAAGACACAGTTCCAAATTCTTGGAGCAATGTTACGCCTTCCCTTAAACGTTTGAGTATGACTCTTGTTTTTACTTAAATAAAATGCACCTTTGGTAATGTGCAAGGTCGGTGTTTTCTATATGTGAACTGGCCCTAAACCTGAGGTTTAGATAAAAGGTAACTGGCTCTTTACACCACCCTGTGCCTTCGGGATCTATAATACTCCTATACACTTGTGTGTTACGTCACCTTACCTTGGGCATGTCCAGGACTATGGACAATCGTCCTGTTGACGCACTGAGCTTCCTCTCCGTCTGATAAGATTTCACCTTCTTTTGGGCGATGTTCTACGACCCTGCATTTGTACCAGCAGCGACGTCGAGCATCCAGGGTGCTCCAGTATAAACGCGAACACCTGAAAAAAAGACATTCCCAGAGTTGTAAGAGCAAAATCTCAGCACAGACCCGGTAATCACAAAGCGATTTCTCAGACTGCAAATGGGGGAAAAAAAAAAAAAATCAGCTACCTGGAGACAAACTCATGGATAGGGACCTTTCCATTTATGCATAACTATTCCTCTGTGGTACACAGGCGACACCTAGTGGTAGCATGGGATAGCCATCAATCTTTTTAAAGCAGACATCTAAACTGCTCATATCTTGCCTTTCCTGGTTACTCATTACCCCCCCCCCTCCCCCCATTCAACATGCTAACGCCCGTAGCCATAGGAGGGATCCTTGGAGTTATGCAAATATCAAAATGCCTCCTAATACATTGTCCCGCTGTCTGCGTTTTCTTAAAAAAGGAAGAGGGGAGAAACTGGCAGGATCAGCCAGTTTTATTATTTATTTATTTTTTTTTAGGTGTTACAGGGGGGTCCAAAATTACATAGCACAAGCACTGTGCTGTGCTGTATAAAATGCTTTAAAAAGGAGCAGGATCCATATTTTTTGGGATTAAACGCACGCCTAAAGTGCCAAAGTTTGTTGCCATTCCACAAGCAGGTGCAATTTTGAAGCGTGACATGCTGGGTTATCAATTTACTTGGCGTAACATTATCTTTCACAATATAGAAAAAAAAAAAAATTGGGCTAACTTTACTATTGTCTTATTTTTTTTTAATGCAAAAAAGTGTATTTTTTGCCCCCCCAAAAAAATTGTGCTTGTAAGACCACTGCACAAATACGATGTGACAAAGTATTGCAATGACCGCCATTTTTATTCTCTAGGGTGTCTGGGGAAGACACCCTAGAGAATAAAAATAATGTATCTCTCTCTATATATATATATAGATATATCTCTCTCTCTCTCTATATATATATATAGATATATCTCTCTCTTTCTCTCTATATATATATATATATAGATATATCTCTCTCTCTCTATATATATATAGATATATCTCTCTCTCTCTCTCTCTCTCTCTCTCTCTCTCTCTCTCTCTCTCTATATATATAGATAGATATATCTATATAGATATATCTATATAGATATATATCTATATAGATATAGATATATCTATATCTATCTATGTCTATCTATCTATCTATATAGATATATCTATCTATCTATATAGATATATCTATCTATATATATATAGATATATCTATCTATATATATATAGATATATCTATCTATATATATATATATATATAGATATATCTATCTATCTATATATAATTATAATATCTATCTATATATATATAAAAAAATCTATCTTTATCTATCTCTCTCTATATATATATATATATATATATATATATATATATATATATATATATATATATATATATATATTCTATCTTTATCTATCTCTATATATATATATATATATTAATAATATATGTTTGGGGGTTCTAAGTAATTTTATAGCAAGAAAAACTAATTTTAACTTGTAAAAAAACAAATCTCAAAGAGAGGCTTGGTCCAGAAGTGGTTAATAACCAACTAAAATGGAATACTCTTCAGACACTTACTGATACCCAACAGGATATATCTTCCCCTCAGATACAGAGAGATCCGTCAGCATACCCATACAGTCTATCTTCATAGCACCTAAAAAATAAAATCGATTGTTAGATATACTTTGAAATACTGAGTATATTATAAAAGTGAGAAATGTTTCTCAAGTTTGGCTGTTAGTGAACGTAGGGAAAACAAATTTAAAAGCGATGTTCTGGGAAAACAAAAAAAAAAAAAAAAAATAATAATAATAAAAGCCAGCAGCTACACATACTGCAGCTGCTGGCTTTTAACATCAGGACACTTACCTGTCCTGGAGTCCCGCGATGTCAGCACTGCAGCTGATGATTCCATCAGCTGTTGGGTGCTGCCGCCACCATTGCGGGTACAGGGTACCCGGCAGTGTAGCCTTACGGCTTGGATAATTTATTTTGGACTATTTAAAAAAAAAAAAAAAAAAAAAACAAACACATGAGACTTTACAATCCCTTTAAGTATGCGGTGGTATAGGACAGCTTGAGGTCACCCAAGGGTCCCAAAGTTTACTACATTTTCTGGGACAACCCCCTAGCTTTGTGGGTCAGTCTGTAGAATGGGAGCACCTGATTATTAAGGTTCAGCCAAGAGGCTACAAAATAGGGGGCTTGGCCGGCTTTCTTACCGATCATCATATTAATGTTCTCCGGCTCCAGGCCCTGCAGAAATTTCCGTCTGAAGCTGATCCCCTCAAAGTCCACGTAGACCCTACGAAGCACGTCAAAGGAGTCCATGTCCACCTTCTGTACACAGATACACACAAAGAAAAAACAGGTCAGTAGTCTCGTCAGGGCATTCGATAAACATGCATTTTAAAAGATAACAGTGTACTGATAACAGCCAGTGACCAGGGGACGGAGCTGGAGATCTGCTATCCTTGTTCTGGGTCTTTACGTCAAGTACTGGCAATGAATACTCAAGTAATGAAGTTGTAGAATAAGGTCACAGCTCGGGAGACTAGAGCAGGTCTGAGGCAAGCTGGACTCCTGGTAAACCCCCTAAATACACTAATGAAAATACCTATGAAGAGCCGTTTCACTGGTCAAAGAATTTGTATTTCTGCCCCATTCGTGCCTGAGATTTACTCAGCTCTGCCACACAGCACATCCCCCACGAGGCAGGAGATATGGCGAAAAATGACGGCGCCTGGTCGGCAACTGGTTAATGAGACTTTGATCTGTAGAGTGTAACATTGGATCAAAGTCGCACAGGAAATCATGTGACCTTGGAAACGCGCTAGTGTGAATGGAGCCTAGTGTGAATGGAGCCTAGTGTGAATGGAGCCTAGGCTCTGCTGTACAACCATCACCAAGAACAGCACTTACCTCCTTTACCCTCCTCCATAGTATCAGCTTTTTTTACACAGTAGAGTTGTACAAAAAAAAATTAAAAAAAACAATTCTGCTAAATGTATTGTTGGGCACAGCCAACCCATAATAAGTAAACTTTAAGCCCCAGCAGACTCATCTCTCTCTGGCCAACATAAAGATCCTCACCGTGCCGTCCAAGAGTTTGCCGTGTTTCTGGCAGAAGACCTTCTTGTCTTCTTGGAAGGTACAATGTCGGGCCCGGGCACACATGAAATGGAAGTTACTCTGGCATGTGGACAAGCAGCAGCCCACGGTGGCTCCAGACTTCGTACAGAACTCACAGCGCTGTCAGGGAACACAAAGGAAGACATTAGATCAGTGCGGCATCATCAACTCCCATCAGAGGAATCGCTGAGGACATCAGTATAAAGGACAGGGGGGGTGCAAGCGACCTTTATGCAGTAAACACAAACTTTGGTAAGATGGTAATATTGCACTCACAAGGTTACAGGAGTAAGACAGCTTGTCATGAGCCTGAGAAGAAGTAGTGTTAGTGATACAAAAGGCTGTTTTTTTTTTTTTTTTTTGGGTTAATAAAAAAAAAAAAAAAGGTTATACCAACCTGCTCTGTGCAACAATATTGTACAGAAAGGTTGCTTACTGCCTCTTCTGGCAGTCAGCCACAGGCGCTGTCCCCCTTCTTCCTCCTCAGGGTGCCTCCTTAGCAAGAAGACCTTCTTGTCTTAGTAAGGAGGCACCCTGCACGCAGGCTTTGGACCTGGGCTGTGTGCATCCATAGACACATGCAGCGCTGGGCTGGTAAGCCACGCCCCCCCACCTCACAGAAGTTAAGCCCCTTTCACATGGAGCAGATCCATTTTGACGGACTCGGCTAGCTCAGCTGGGAATCGCTCAGTTGATCCCTGCTGAGCCTGCAGATCAGTCTCTGCTCACTGTGCGGGGACGGACCTGTCAGAGCTCCGCTGTCCTCTATGGTGAGATTGAATGAAAATGGACAGCCGGTCGGTTTTCATCCAATCCGGATGGATGGTGAACGTAGCGCCATCCGTCTGTTTTGAGTTGATGTTGTCGGATCGGATGGCAGGCGGGTGTCAGAAGACACATCTCCCATAGAAGTCAATGGGTGGTCTCGATCGAATCAGCCTGAAAAACGGACAGGTGGACCGATCGTGTGAAAGGGGCCTTAGACTGACAGTGACAGGAGCATACGGATCCGCTGCCCTCAGTCCTGTGTGTGTGTAAATATATATATATATATATATATATATATATATATATATACATATACATATACATATACATACACACACACACATATATACACACACACACACACACATATATATATATATATATATACACACATATACACACACATACATACACACAATATATAAAAATATATTTTATATTTATATACACACACGCACTATATATATATATATATATATTTTAATATTATTAATAAAATATATATAAAAGTTTGGGAGTTGTAAGTATTTTTCTAGCAAAAAAATAAATGATTTTCACATGTAAACAAAAAGTGCTGGAAAATGCCTGTTCTTCAAGTGGTTAAAGCATTGAAGGCATGAAGGTAAAAAACCTTTTGACTTTACAGCCGCCAGTGGTAGGATTGTGAGGAGAGATAACACCGTCCTGGACTTCATAGGCTCACAAGAAGATGTCTCACTCTTGTACCATCAAAAGGACCCCAACAAATTCTCTCACATTGTTTAATTTCCCATATTTAAATTTAAAATTCTTTATTTCTCTCTGAGGCCAGCTTTCTATAAAGTTACTGAGCCAAGAACAAAGGGATGCCAAAAACAGGCCTACCACCTTACAGAGC
The DNA here is from genome assembly GCA_037952925.1 of Lithobates clamitans. Lineage (NCBI taxonomy): Eukaryota > Metazoa > Chordata > Amphibia > Anura > Ranidae > Lithobates > Lithobates clamitans. The sequence goes on along the minus strand of JBBGZY010003443.1, from coordinate 11,003 downwards.
TGCAAGGAGGGTATAACCATTGATGCTTACCATTTGTCGGCCTCGAGCTACCGCCGCATGCACGTTTTTGAGGGAGCCGTCGTTCTCCTCAAACACCTCCGCCGACCAGATAGCGCAATTGATGTGAGTCCACTCGTTCTGTCCAATATACAGCAGTCTCCCGGCGTCCTTGAGAAAAGAAAACCAAGTCAACGACAGCGTTGAGACAAGAAAAAAAAAAAAAAAGAAGAAGAATAAAAAGTAAAATTCTACAAAAACTATGCTTGGCTTTGTTTACCTTTGGGTCATCATCTCCGTATTTTAGACAAAGCACACATTGCCGATTGTCCTTCTCCGGAAGACCCCCAAATTCCCCCTCTTCTTTCTTGACTGAAAAATAAAAATTAATGAAAAATAATAAAGTGTATGAAAACAAAATATCACACTTGCAGCTGTCAATGTCATACAACAAACAAAATTACTTTTCAGTGGCGGTGTAGGGTGCAGGACATCCCCATTGCTCGGATGATGGCCGTCTTCTCTATCCTTCCAAAGGGCGTACGAGTGATCGGAATATGGCGGCAGAACGGCATTAGGGAGAATGCTGGAAACACAGAACATTAAGGGGGGAATTCAGAGCTGGACTGAATGGGGGACCTCAGTTGGTGACAACAGAGCAGAAATGCAGCAAGATGATGGATTTCTGTGAACTGGTAAGTAGAGGGTACATTGGTAACCCTTTATTTTCCTTAGGTAACAGGGTCACTTACCTCCCCAGCTCTGATTAGATGCAGGTAGGGAGAAAAAACAACCCCGTCTGAGGTCAAACCTACGTCACTGATCCACGGGGCTAAGGACTCTCTCTCTGCCCCATATGACTAAATGGTCACGTGCCAATCATGAGGCAAGATAACAGGACATGAAATAAGAGCAATGGACGCCCTCCCAGAACTGAACGACCCTGCTGTATATAGCTTTCAGATATAGCACGGTCAACAAATGGTTAAAGTAAAAAAAACAGTCAAAATACAAAAAATATATTTTTTAAATGTTAATGCAAAAAAAAAAAACCCAACACAATACATAACCCTATTTTTTGTAAAATAAAAAAAAGTTATGTATTGTGTTTTTGTTGCATTAAAAAATTTTTTTAAGTATTTTTTTTTTATTTAAAAAATTGCCAAACCCACCAATTTATTCTCTAGAGCCTCTAAATATACATAGATAGATATAGATATAGATATATCTATATCTATATATTTGTTAGAGGTGGGTTTGGCAATTTTTTATCTCACACTGTTTTTTCGCAGCTTTTTTTGGGGGTGGAGATACTTTAAATTTTAACATTACGGACATGGGATAAGAGCAATGGATGCCCTCCCAGAACTGGACGACCCTGCTGTATAGCTTTCAAATATAGCACAGTCAACAAATGGTTAAAGTAAAAATCCAGTCAAAATACAAAAAATAATATACCCTTTATTTCTTTTACGCATCTGTTCTAATTTAGATGAAGAGAGACCCTCACTAACCCAAAACTGTGCAGCCACATCATGGTGTAATTGCAGAGTATAGGGGATCCTATATTCCAGTTGTAGGGCTCGAAATGTTTTAAACATATGGTCAGAGAACAACTGATGAGCATATTGAATTCCATAGGTTGCCCAACGAGTCCTCCCTGGAATCTCATGAAGTTTGGGTAAACTTCGGATTGCTTCACAAAGGAGGATCGGGAAAGTTCTCTAGAGGGGTTCCACCCACCTTACTATTACAAATATGGAAACTTTTATAGGAAGGATTAAGGATGTCCTCCACCTCCTGTAGTAGAAGGGCCATCCCTATACAGCACATTAATAGGAGCTTCATATGAATGTATAAAGGGCAGCCACAGAGGCGTAACACTTACCTGTCCATAGACTTGTCATTCTTCTTCCAATATTTTGAGTCTTCAACGTTGAACCAGCTAAAGGATTTCTCCAGAAGCTGCAAAACCAACACACAAATGCTCAAATTACCAAAAGCAAGTCCTGATAAGAAGTTCCTAGTGACTGGACGGGGTTTATACTTCACTGAACAAAATATCTGCCCTACTGTGTATAAAACGACAAGAATGCAATTCACACCGGACTTATTACTTAGTATTGCAATGACCGCCATGTTCTCTAGGGTGTTAGAAAAAAAAATTGTATAATGTTTGGGGGTTCTAAGTAATTTTCTAGAGAGAGAAAAAAAAAAAAAGTTTTAACTTGTAAACAAATCTCAAAAAGAGGCTCTTTAGCTGTCAACTCCGCCTCCCAGGGTCACGACTCCAGGGGGTAGCGGAATAAATCAAACAATATATAAAAATGGTTGCTTAGGACACATTTTATATGGCTTGATTCTCCCCCCCCCCTGGAGTCGTGGTTGACAATGTTTGAACTATTTATAAGAGCCCCATTCATTTCTTAGCCATGATTAAGGCCTGGCGCCCAAAACGCGTTTGATTTTCACATGACTATTACGCATTTCAATAAAGAGCATTTGATTATAGCCGTTGCACTGGACCTCCAGCTTTCCCTATAGACGTGTTGAAGAATACGACCTTGTCATCACATACTCCTGTTAGCACAAATGTCAAAATGTTGTTACACGAGTTACCTTAACATACAAGGTCTTCAGAGCTTCACCATCTTTGTGCAATGACCCGTTCTCCAAATTTTTCTGAATGATCCGCACCATGTCGTCGTTAAAGGAGGCCTGGAGAGAAAGGACAATGATATATTTGAAATCCCTGATAGGACGAAAGGGTGGGGGGGCGGGGAGAGATTAGAGGAGGGCAGGAGGCAATACTCACTATGGAGTTGTAGTGACCTTCCTCCAAAATTTGCCCAAGAGACTCCAAATCACAGGGAGTGTAGGGACACTTTGTTTCAAGTTCAACATCCGAACACTACAAAAAAAAAAAAAAATTAAAAAAAAAAAAAGAAGAAGGGGGAGAAAGTTACAATGTGGGGGGGATTCGAAGGATTCTGAGCACCTTTCAATGGAAGGATCAGAGCTCTTTCCTGCACACAGATTATGTGAAACCCTCATGTAGGTAAGTGAGTGAAGAGATGACTGTGGTTGTAACTCACGAGCTATATTACCTGTGAGCAGTGCAGGAGAGGAGAGGAAAGTTTGGAGGTCAGGAGACTTTGCAGGATTTCATGAAAACCGGCAGTCAGTTCTGAGAGCATGGCCTCTCTCCATATTGCACCACCTTCACCCAGACACGGCGGACATGTATACACCACACTGTCAGGTAAGTTGGAGAGGGTCTCGTACCCCTCATCTGAAAGAAGAGAAAAAAAAAAGGAGAGAAAAAACGGAGGGGGTCAAAGTTAGAGCAACACCCATGAAGACAAAAAAGGAGAGAGGGACAGGGTTGGGGGGAGGGGGACCCACAAAAACAAAAGAAAAGGATAGGGACAGGTGGCATGACTCATGAAAACAAAAAAAGGGAGAGGGACAGGGTTAAAGGTTCCGATTCGTTCCTGAGGAAGTGGAGCGAATCCACAAAACGAGTCAAGCTCTTTTGGATGCAGTGATGTTTCCAACCTACGTTTGATCTTTAATTTTAGATACTATGTTTTTTGCTACAACAACTATATGACATGGAGTGCTAATTGGCTCCTAATATCATCCACTTAGTGTATCATGATAACATTTGTGTGTATGCACTCATGTACATGGACTGTGTTATTCTACATGTTACTGATATATTGAGAGATAGAGATATATGTATATATACACACATATACATATACACACATAGACACACATGAAATTTCCATGTGTATAATAATTGCAATGTGCCACATCAGCTACCTTTTATATCAAACATGTCATTACCTTTGACTATCTTTTACCAATCATATTTCATGCGCCTCATAAAAGCAACACCTCTCTGTGTCTCAGATATTAGGGATGAAGATTGACATACTGTCATGCGCCTCATTTATAGTCTCGAACCATCTTACCAAATTATCGAATAAACGTTTTTTGGTAATGCACTAGGTGCGTGCGCCTTCCGTTTTGTTTTGTTGCTCCACGTTATACCCAACAGTGCTGCACAACACCCGTTCGCGTGCACCTATTGTGTTGGGTATAGTGTGGTTTGTTTTGCGCTACAATATACCCAACAGTACTGCACGCCACCTATTCCCTTGCTGCTAATTTTTCACGCCTTGCACTCACCAGTGAGCCCCTCACACTTGGTGGGCACGCACTTCTCGTGTTGGGTACAGTGAGCTTACTTTGTTGGGTATACTGTGGTTTGTTTTGCACCACACTATGCCCAACAGTGCTAAATACCACTCACGTGCTAAAGTTTCCAGGCCTTGCCTTCACCAAGGAGCCCTTCAAACTTGGTGTGCACCCACCGCGCTGGGTATAGTGCACCTATTGTGTGGCTTGTTTTGCACTACACTATGCCCAACAGTGCTGCAGACCACCCAATCGCTTGCTAATTTTCCACGCCTTGCACTCACCAAGGAGCCCTTCGCACTTGGCGTGCACCCACTTATCGTGCACCCATCGTGCTGGGTATAGTGTGGTTTGTTTTGTGCTACACTATACCCAACAGTGCTGCACACCACCCATTCTCTTGCTGCTAATTTTCCACGCCTTGCACTCACCAGTGAGTCCCTCACACTTGGTGGGCACGCACTTCTCGTGTTGGGTACAGTGCGCTTACTGTGTTGGGTATACTATGGTTTGTTTTGTGCCACACTATGCTCAACAGTGCTGCACACCACCCATTTGCTTGCCTATTTTCCAGGCCTTGCACTCACCAAGGAGACCGTCACACTTGGTGTGCACCAACTTATCGTGTTGGGTATAGTGCACCCATCGTGTTGGGTATAGCGTAGTTTGTTTTGCGCTGCACTATATACCCAACAGTCCTGCACATCCTCCATTTGCTTGTGGCTAATTTTCTACGCCTTGCACTCACCAGTGAGCCCCTCGCACTTGGCGTGCACCCACTTATCACACTTGGCGCACAGGATCATCTTGCTGTCGTAGTCGTTTTCTTCATAGCAGCGACTGCACATGGGACAAAAGCTTCCTGTCCAATAGAAAAGAAGACGCTTAGTGACATAAAGGACATGCGAGGTAAAGCAAAATATTAAAATTATATATACTGTAGAACATAAATCCCACCTTTATTGTACAGGGCAAAGCAAGGTGTACACAGGTTCCCTCCTTCCGTCAGCTCCAGGTCAGCGTCCACTGCGGGACTGGCTCCGCAGCTTTTACAGCGAACGCAGGATGAGCACATCTGCAAAATGCAGGATAGGTCTGAGTGGGTAAAATCGGCACACAAGGGCCGGCTGTACGGTGCAAGCCAGCGATTAGCAAAATAAGTCTGAAATTAATTGTTTCCACTCACCCAGCCTTTGCCACTACGTGGCGGCTTATTGGGATAATTTGGTCCGAGGCAATAAATGTGATAATTTGTCTGGCAAAGTTCACACTCCAGCAGAGGCTGCAATACAACACAAAGGATAGAAATGATTGATACCAAGTAATTCACCCAGATTGTCAATTTAAAGCCCAACTCTGAGTATGACAACGTTATAAAAAACAGACAATCCGCTACCTTTTTAGCTTTCCCCTTGTGCCCACAGACGTTGCAGAATTTGCAGCGCTGGCAGCACCAAATGTCCTCCTGCTCAGGCAGCGGCCTCTCGGACTCCTCCAAACAGAACGTGTGGAAGGGCTCGCAGCACACCCGACAGTACAAAAACTAGAGAGAGAGAGAGGGAAAAAACGTAAGCCGGAGGAAGTCGAACAGAAACCCCTCCCACATCAAATCGTAAGGTGGCTTTACCTCATGATGTCCGCGGCTGGCGCAGAGCAGGCACACGTGAGTCGGTGTTATAGGGAACGATGTCAATATACTGAGTCCTCCCATCATCCACACGTTCTGCAGGTCGCAGTCCTCCTGAAAGACACATTTCCACAGAGAGAGTAAGTATACCAAAGAAGTAAAAAGGACGCCTTAAATAAAAAGGAACGTCTCTAACACAAAAAGTTAATTAAGCTGTACACATTGACCCCATTTCAGGCACCACAGGAGAGGAGGAAAGCAATGCTCAGATGAATTCCCCTAGATCTAGAAGGTAGACATAAAAACGGTGCTCTTGGCTATGACCAAGGCTTATTGACGAAACACGCAAGATGATGTAATTTGTGCACTCTGCACACCATAATAAAACGTTATTTATTCAGAAGAACAAGTTGCCGGCTCTCCGTTCCACTCTTTCAAGTTATTTCAGGCACCATCCCCATCAGAGTACTATGGAACATAAGAAAATGGAATCCACCAACCCCATCGACTAAAACCCATGGTGAAGGGGAAACCAGATAAAAAAAATAAAAAAAAGTTATGTTTATTGCAGTTTTTCACACAAACACAGAACAAAACAAAACAAATGTATTATGCTAAACACAAGAAAATTAGCAGAACTGCTTGAGGGTACGTCTTACAGTCATACAAAACTATACAACAGGATGTATGGAATGGGACTGACGATGGACCCTAAAAATTTAAGAGGTGCCGTTAGTTTCTATAACACACAGTATCCTCCGACAGTCATGATAGTAAAAAATGTCAACTAGGAAGGGTATGCATAAGAATCCGAAACCCAAAAACACGGGACTTTTAGTTGTGCTGAAATAGGAGAAATACACATCACATCAATAAAAATCAAGTCTTTATTGCAGCAGTCTCCAAACTGCAGCCCAAGAGCCGAATGTGGCCCTTGGCTTGCTATTATCCGGCCATTGGGGCACTCCTCCTCCCCACTGACACCCAAAAGGGGGGGGGGGCCCAACTACTCCCCCCCCCACTGACACCCAACGGTGGGGGCATTCCTCCCCCCCACTGACACCCAAAGGTGGGGGCACTACCCCCAACCCTCCCCCTCCCCACTGACGCCCAGCGGTGGAGGCACCCCTCCTCCTCCCCACTGACTCCCAGCGGTGGAGGCACCCCTCCTCCTCCCCACTGATGGGGCACTATGCCTCCCACTGCCCTATTAGTCCCATTAATACCAATAGGGCCCTATTCCTCCCACTGATACCAACAATGGGGCGCTGTTCCTTCCACTAATATCAATGATGGGGCATTGATAATTGCCATTGGGCCCTTTTTTTGCTCCAAGTGGGCAAAGTCCTGCCTCCCCTAAAATCTGAAGGATAATAAACTGACCCATTGTTTGGAAAGATTGGAGACCCCCTAAGTTATTACAATAGTTAAAACACCACATTAAAAAATATTTTTTACTATGCCGTCAGCCATATCCAAATTGTCTCTTGTAGAGATCCGTAAAGGATTGACGCGTTTCGCACGAATTGCTTCATCAGGATACACACTCATACATGAAAACGGTGATATAGCTCAAACAGGACATTTACAAAAAGGGGAATTACAAATGGAGAAAGTCACAAGAGCCCAAGCTTCCACAATGATGAGTATTAGATATCTGCCCATAAAAAGTTATCTCAAGGCACATCCACCACACTGCATGTATCATGATATACTCCACATATCACCACCAAAGTGGGCCAATCATTCTATGGTCTTTCCACTTGGTCATGAAACATGTCCTGTTTCTATCACTGGTTTTCATGTATGAGCATGGATCCTCAGGAAACCAATTAGGTGAAACACGTTGATCCTTTACACAACATTTATTATAGGTTTTTGAAAACAATTTGGATATGGCTGATGGTGTAGTCAAATACAGAATATTTTTTAATGTGGCGATTTAACTAGTGTAATAAAGACTTATTTTATTGATGCGATGTGTATGTCTATTTTGGTACAACTACATGTCCTGTGTTTTGTGGTCTCCCTTCATCCAGGCATGTAGGTCATGGGGTTGGTGGATTGCAATTTCTTTTTGTTCCATACATCTCTAACATTCCAGTGTTCTTTAAAAATTGCAGTAAAAGAAAAAAAAAAATCTCACCTTGAAGTCTACGCGCAGGCGGTGGGTTCCATCGGAAGATTTGATTTTGGTTGAGGCGCCGTTCAAGGTTGAGTCCTTCGGAATGGAAGAGAAAAAGACTGTGAATAAAATGGGGGAAGCAGGATAGAGGACCAAGCTGCAGAGGACTATCTGGCTATAGTAGACCCACCTGCTCCTGGCCCGATCTGGCACGGAGGATCACGGGCTGCTGGGGAACTCTGCGTGGCTTATTCTGCTCCTCCGAGTCCTGAGGAAGTAAATCTGTGACATGACAAGAAACAGATTTTTTTCTCCCCCTAGAAAACACGTCGCTAAGAACTATACGTACAGATCAGAAACAGCAAACAGGCTAGGGAGATCTCCGGACTTTAGAAAAAGAGAGAACATTACGCTCGGAGACGTCGAACCTTTAGCTTAAACGAAAGAGTTAACGACTCTTACCGGACTCTCGCCGCTGTTTCCTGCGGGGGGCGCTCGGACTCGGTTCGAAGTCTGAATCCTCTGAGTCGGGGAATAGGTCGTAGCAAGGGCGTTGCCTCACGCAGCGTCGGCTGGATTTTCGCTGGGGACTGGACGCCGGGCTCTAGGCGGTCGGAAGCTTCTGTGTCATCGTTTCGACAGATTTCAACAAAAGAATGGTTGGAATCGGAGCTGCTCTCTCGGGCTTGGAGGTGTCGGATGGGTTTTCGGCCTGCAAGTCGATTAGGAAAGAGAAACGTATATTTTTTAAAATAAGTCTAGAGTGTTCTTTATCGCTCTTTATATCCCCCTTTGAGCAGGATTCTGAAGGTTACATTCAAGTACAGCGAGTCTAAATATATTCACAGTAGAAGGGAATTTTTTGGGGGGAGGATTGAGGTCAAAGCCTTTTGTGACCAACTCTGAGAAACGGGCTCACCTTTCTGTGCCTGCCTCTGCTGTCTTCTGGCTTCTATTCGTTCACATCTCCGGTACCTGGAGAGAGACAAGAAAAGAACACAAGAGTAAATCTGTATCCCCAAGTCCAGAACTTAATCACCACCATCCCTCTCCTCTTCCTTAATTGCTGTAGACCAATGTTTCTCAACTCCGGTCTTCATATACCCCCCAAGCAGGGCATTCCATTATTTTGCACAAGTGATTTGATCAGTTTCACTGCCTTAGTAAATTACCACAGCTGTTTCATCTGAGGGAAATAATGAATACATGACCTGTTGGGGGGTACTTGAGGACTGGAGTTGAGAATCATTGCTGTAAAACCAGCGGTCCCCAAACTGCAGCCCCCAGGCCGGATGTGTCCCTATGCTTGCCTTTATCCAGTCCTTGGGGAAACTATTCCCCCCCCTCACTGGCAACGAGGGAAACTATTCCCCCCTTTCACTGGCACCAACGAGGGAAACTATTCCCCCCTTTCACTGGCACCAACGAGGGAAACTATTCCCCCCTCTCACTGGCACCAACGAGGGAAACTATTCCCCCCCCTCACTGGCACCAACGAGGGAAACTATTCCCCCCCCTCACTGGCACCAACGAGGGAAACTATTCCCCCCCCCTCACTTGCACCAACGAGGGAAACTATTCCCCCCCCCTCACTTGCACCAACGAGGGAAACTATTCCCCCCCCTTACTGGCACCAACGAGGGAAACTATTCCCCCCTCACTGGCACCAACGAGGGAAACTATTCCCCCCCCTTACTGGCACCAACGAGGGAAACTATTCCCCCCCTCACTGGCACCAACGAGGGAAACTATTCCCCCCCTCACTGGCACCAACGAGGGAAACTATTCCCCCCCTCACTGGCACCAACAAGGGAAACTATTTTCCCCTTCACTGGCACCAACGAGGGAAACTATTCCCCCCCCACTGGCACCAATGAGGGAAACTATTCCCCCCCTCACTGGCACCAACGAGGGAAACTATTCCCCCCCACTGGCACCAACGATGGCATTGTTTACTATAACTGACAACAGGACACTAGTCCTCTCACTGATACCAATGTTGGAGCACTATTCTTCATACTGATACCACCAATGGGGCATTATTCTTTTCACCGACACCAGGACATTCTCTACTACTATCAACACTCCAGTCCCCCTAAAGTCAAAGGACAGTAAACTGGCCCTTTGTTTAAAAAGGTTGGAGACCCCCGTTGTAGACTGACATCTGTACCCTTGAGTCCTGAATTAAACACAACTTGATAATTACCACAGCTGTTTCATCTGAGGGAAATACATGACCTGTTGGGGGGTACTTGAGGACTGGAGTTGAGAAACATTGCTGTAAACCAGCGGTCCCCAAACTGCAGCCCCCGGGTTGGATGTGTCTCTTTGCTTGCCTTTATCCGGTCCTTGGGGAAACTATTCCCCCCCACACTGGCACCGAGGGAACTATTCCCCTACCCCCACTGGCACCAACGAGGGAAACTATTCCCCCTACCCCCACTGGCACCAACGAGGGAAACTATTCCCCCTACCCCCACTGGCACCAACGAGGGAAACTATTCCCCTACCCCCACTGGCACCAACGAGGGAAACTATTCCCCACCACTGACGGCATTGTTTACTTTCACTGACACCAGGACACTATTCCTCTCACTGACACCAATGTTGGAGCACTATTCGTCATACTGACACAACCAGTGGGGTACTATTCTTTTCACCGACACCAGGACATTTTCTACTACTGACAACAGTCTGGCCCCCCTAAAAGGTCAAAGGACAGTAAAGAGTCCTGAATTAATCACAACCATGCCTCCCCCTCCTGCCTTCGATGAGGTGTGTAGACTGAGGTCTGTACCCTAAAGTCCTTAATTCACCACCATACCTTCCCTCCCACTCATCAATGAGGTGTTCACTCTTTTGTCGTAGAGTCTAGGACTCATCACACCATCCCTCTCGTCTTCAATTATTAGTTTAGACCAAAGTCTGCAGCCTTGATTCCTAAATTGACCACCACCGTACATTTCCACCCCGTCAACGACATGTACGACGGGGTCTATATTCTGAAGTCCACAATTATTTCAACATCCCTCCCCACCCCATGGATTG